>JARJLF010001595.1:0-70152 GCA_029378395.1 Mycena leptocephala | reverse complement strand
GCAGGATAATCGTGGTTAGTTAATTGTATGAGGATCCTAAAAAAAACATACAAGATGGGCTGCAATACATGTAAGCTGACGGTAAATTGAAAGCAGGATTGACTTACGAAAGCGGTGTTGCCAGCGAGAACGAGGAGTACCATGAAAACAATCATGGGGTAGGCTCGCTGGAATGGCACCTGAACTGTAGTGAGCGGGTGGTCGGAGTATTCTGCATTCGTATTACCATTGACTGATCAACAAGGGACATTCCAGTGTTCGTATAAGCCGACACAACTTGGAAAGGGAAAACCTGAAATCGAGTTAAAAAGTCCATGATCGAGTGCTCGCCCACCATGTTGATGGAAGTTTTTTGTGCTGCATCGGTGGCAGAAAATTGTGGTCCCATCTAGATTGCGCCATATAGGGCGCAATGACAGTGAAAGCAATCAACTGAACACCGATATGATACTGAGAACAATGAGTTGCGCTCGATTAAGCATTGAGAAGAAACTTACTCCTGCTACGATCCAGAGCAGGGCTTTAAGAGCACGATACTCGACACCCCCCAGTTCATCTTGCTGCTCCCGAGTCAATTGGTGAAAAGCCGAATTGCGTCCTACGATGGCATTAAAAGAAATATAAGGCGCGGGTTTGGCTCCAACGACGCCATTCAATGTCGTGGTTCTTGGTATCGTCATCGTCCGGGTCAGTTTCCGCTGCAACTTGGGGAAGAATCGGGTGAAAATATCTCGGGCAATCTCATGGGCATAGGAAAGCCACCAAGCCACTATGTTTGGTGTGACGGCCGGACGCATAAGTATGGGTGGTCATATGCTGGGTCAAGGTTTCTTGTGGATCCAAGACCCTCGACGGGTTGATCCTTTACGCACGTCAGTCCGCAGATGGAATCGGAAAGTGAGATAGCCTACTTCGATCTTGAGAGTGCATCGACTCTCATATTCAGGAATTTGTGGTCGTTCGATGCGAGCACGACGAGGGGCAACATCGGGGGCAAACTCTACAGTTGCCGTGCGAGGAAATGGCGTCCCTGTTGCTATTGTGCCAGACCGCGGGAAGGAAGCTATGTAACTTGCTCAGAACACCACAAAAGAACAGAAAGCAACTGACGAGTTACGGGCGATGGCGGTAGGGGAGATACACGTCCGGGATCAGATAACCTTCGTCTGGTTTTGCTCTGTCAGTGAATATTAAGCAGATTTAAGCTCGACTAACCCCCGCGGCGCAAGATGAGAGGGAGAGGAGGGCGAAACGGGCGGTGCATCTTCAGGGAGGGCTTTTGGACTTGATACTAAATTCTCCGTAAATTTAGGTCTCTCGAGCTCTACCGAGCCATTTTTTTCCGCATCGCCTTCCAGGTCCGGGTTGCGAGCTTTGGGGGCCTCGCTCTGACCTTCGCTGATCCATCCACTCGGATTGACAAGTTGCGGTGGATGGTCCATGCGGCGAATCATCTGGTTTGAGTTTGCGCATGAAGCCCCTTTTCTTCGGTTTCTCATCGTGGTTGGAACTGCTTGACTCTTCAACTGCCGAGAGGACGGTACCCCGGGAAAGAAGGGTGCTGATGCGACGGGTCCACGGTGGAGGTGATTTTCAGTTTCTCCTATTTCTAACGCCCTGGCTTTGCCGCCTCATAATATGGTCGAATTTCTTCGCGAAATAATATCTACAATGTAGGGCGGTTAGTGCCCTCGACGAAAGACCGGAGTAGCGCGTACTTTCGCAAGTAAACCATAACCCACGAAACCACCTTTGGGAGTGAGGAGACGGCAGGAGAAGGCGTTGCGACTTACAGGACTACCCAAGCACATCTGCACGAACAGGATGACCTGCTGCCATCCAGTCAAGGAACTGAGGTCTACGGTGGCTAGACCGCAGACTGTTATGGCACTAACGCAATTGTAGAGCGCATCGATGTAGGAGACACGATATTGGCCATTGCTAGCGTAAAATATGCCAGAAAATAGGAGCGGCGTAAAGGTGCTGTTCCTGATTAGGATCAACGTCAAGCGAAGCTGGAAATAGGCTCACAAGAAGAGGATGTGGACGCGGTAAAAGTTTAGCTGCTTCCTTATGGCCTTCCAGGTCGAACTCATTCGCCACGAAAGGGCAAGGTCCGTCGATCATACCGAATGCAAATTGTCCTTGGCGCACCACAATGCTGTGCTGCATCTGTCCGGAAAGCAAGCTTGGTTCTGCTCAAGCTAGGTTATGTACATGTGCATGCTAATCTGTGCAGAACAGAGCGGGATAACAAGGAAGGAATATTGTGGTAACAGGATCGAAATATTGTACCTACGAGAGAATAAAAAAAAGGAAAAACTAGATGCAATCAAGCAGAGTCGTAAGTATGTGTACCAATGAGGTCTATGAGAGCAGCTCAAGAAGCTTGTCGGATTCCGACGACTTGGCCGCAATGCGTGCAGTCTGCTCGCTATCGAAAGAAGCAGACTTCATCATCACGGCCATGTTGTTCGGGGCCTTGGGGGCGTCAATCGCAATATCCTCCAATATCTCGACAAGAGGGCTGAAACCCTCTTCGAGCGCGTCGACGGAACATAGCTCCTTCGACACAGCCCGAGTGAGGAAGTCTGCGACCAGCTGCGCATCAGCTTCCTTGCCCTCCACTGCCGTTCCGACCAGTTTCTCAACCAGGCGGCGATGATGTACGATGGGCAGGGCGGAGAAGTAGACCTCGGCTTCGTCCAAATTCCGAACGGCAAAGAACTCCTTCGAGTCCTCGCCAATCTTCTTGTCCGCATCTTCCTCAGTCATTTCAGGCCCAGTCTCCTCCTCCTCGCTGTCGGAGCTATTGTCCGAGCCTGCTGGGTGGCCTCCGCCGTAGCTGAACCTTGCTCTTCAGCAGCGGGTTTCGATCGGGGCTGGAGGATGAGCCGTCTGCGTTGTGCGGGCGCTTCAGGAGCAGCTGGGGCAAAAGTCAGCAGAATTCCTTGGCTTGATGGTGGTTTATTACCTTTCGCGTCGGCCGGAGCCTCAGCAGTTTGACTGAGCATCGAGAACATGTTCTGGTTCGAGTTCGACCGAGAAAGAGATTCTCGCTTGCTATCCTTGTTCTTGCCGGAGAACACACTGCTTGGTCCAAAGGTCATCGGGAGCCCTTTGCTGTTGCTGCCGATTTTGCCGAAGTTGGAAAGATCTCCAGCCTTGGGCGGCGGTCGAGGAGTATTGCCGGTCGCGACGTTTGTCCATCCGTCGGGGCCAGCTTGGAACTCTCCTCGCTCTCCGCCGCGTCGGGAGCCGCCTCGTGACATGCTCATTGTACGCTGATATGACTCCTTCTCTTGTGTTGCCTTTTCCTTCGCAGCCTATCGGATGCCTGTTAGTTGACGCCGGAACCGCAACGCTAAAGGCGCTTACAGCTTCATGTACGGCCGCGATCGTACTGGGGGCAGCGACCTGGGTCCTAGTGACCCATTTACGGTCACGGAGCTCAATAACATCCTAGAAACCAAGGATCAGATCACGACCAGAAAACATAAAGACTGAGGCGCACCTGCAACATGAACTGCATACGTGAGCTGACGTTGCTGCCTCTGCCGAGTTCCTTCATGCGAGAGAAATAGACATCCATATGCGCCCGGGCCTTCTGCGTATCGAGCAGAGCTCCAACAGTCGAAATGAGCTTGCACAAGCTCTCGATTTCTTCCTCTTCCGGATTCTCGACGTTCCCGAGGAGTTTCTTCACACACTCGTGCATGATACGCTCTGTCAACATCTGCAGCTTGAACAGCTCGCCGATGAACTTGATCAGACCGAGACCTTGTCGCTTTGCCTTCTGCGCAGCGTAGTACTCGTCCGAATAGAGAACAATCTCGTCGCCGGCCTCTCCAGAATCGGGATCGGCGGAAGACTTCTCGTTGGCGGCCTTGGCGGCCTTGTCCTCCATAGCTTTCGTCGCGGCGGCTGCGGCGGTAGCCTCCTTCGCAACCCAACCACGCTCGAAGTCCTCCTGACAACGGTTCAACAAGTACTTTCGGAAAAGCTGACCACCGGCGATCGGCTTTCCTTCAGCGTTCTTGATACCGTCGTCCTGCACCTTGGGGCTGATCTGCTCCATCATCTTCCTGCAAAGACGAGCGTACATCTCAGACCACGTCGCCTCATCCGTCGCCTTTTCGAACACGAGTCGAATGACCTGGATGAGCGTCCGACCATCCTTCTCCTTCTCCGACTTGTTCGCCCACTCGATGATCTGGTCCGAAATGGAGTCGAACTTCTCCATGGTCAACTTGTTCAGCAGACCCTTGACCTTTCGGTCGACGATCTCGGGTGAGTCTGGATCCACCGAGCCCACCGTCTTCCTGTCCCAGCGATTGGCGGTCACCTGCAAAGGCGGTGGGTTATCGAAGCCGCCCGGCGGGCCCATGGACATGCTGTTTCTGAAGTTGTCGTGAGACGGCTGGGAACCGTTCTTGTCCCGGGCCTCGCCACGCTTACTCCGCGTCCGTTTGCTGCCACTCAGCGAGGAGCTCACACCCGGTTGGCTCGCCGTACGAGTCATCGGTGCCGGCCGCCCGAACGGCGGGCCAACAGAAGAGCCGCTGACTGTTCTGAGACTAGACTCGAAGCGCTCCTGGCTGGACTTGGAACCAGCACCGAACTTGCCCATGTCGAACCCAGGCGCCGCCTTCGGGAATCCGGGGAATCCAGGCGTATTGTTGGGCCCGGATGCGCTGGAGATGGACGGAGTACGCCCCGGCCGGTGCGTACCTCCTCTCGAATTCGTGCGTGCCATCGAGTGTTGGTCGACTGGGCCGATCCCGATGGCATCAAGAGGAGGCAGCATGTCAGGCTTCTCTTTGCAGATCGACATGAATTGGAGGAGGAATTCGCGGTCGTATCTGTGTCAGCAGTTTAGCTTCCGACTCGACATGAAAGAGAAAATCACGCACCTGAACTTGCCATCTTTGGCGTTGATGTTGAGCTCGACCTTGGGGCTCTGGATGTTTTCAGGGTAGGGAACGCGACTAAGGTCGTCGATGATACGGGCAGTAGCAAGAGCGGAAGGGAGGGCGGCGGGAATAGGTTGTTTGTGAACAGTTGTGAGATCGAGGCGGTCTGGCCGGTGGCGGGGAAACGCTACAGGAGCGGACGCCGCGGTCTCGATCCGGAGGGCGTCCTTGGACTTCTCCTTGATTGGAGTAGCCACATCGTCCTCGTCCTCGTCCTTGGGCTTAATAGTAATCTCCTGCACCTCGCCCTCTTCCTCATCCAATGAAGCGGGCTCTTCAGTTATGGTCGAGCTCTCGGCGGCGGCGGCGGCGGCGGCAGCGGCAGCGGCAGCAACAGCAGCAGCGTCCTCCTGCTCTTTCTTCAACCGTGCTTCTTCCTCCGCCTTCTTGATTCTCTCCTTCTCCTCCTCCTTCTGCAGACGCTCCTTCTCCTCCTTCTCCTTGCGGGCCTTCTCCTCAGCTTCAGCCTTGGCCTTCGCCGCCTCCTCTTCCTTCTTCTGTAGCTCCTCCAGCCGTACTCTCTCCTTCTCCTCTGCCTCCTTCCGCTTTCGCTCCTCCTCAACCCGTATCTTTTCCTTCTCCTCTTCCTCCTTCCTCAACCGCTCCTTCTCCTTCTCCTCCTTCTCCTTGCGTTCCTTCTCCTCAGCTTCCGCCTTTGCCTTTTTCTCCTTCTCCTCCTCCTCAGCAATCCGCTTCTTCCGCGCCTCCTCGGTCTCCATCCGAATCTGCACCGACTTGCGGTTATTGTGGCCTGGGCTACTGGATGCCGCAGGCGCAGACACAGGTGGCGAGGTGACAGTACTGGAAGCAGACGACGGCGTTGGCGCAGGACTCTGTGTCTGCTGCTTCAAGTTCTCCAGCTTGATCTCTGTCCCGTCCGCACTCTTAAGCACAATCTTCTTGGTGCGTGGAGTGCCACCCGGGACGAACGCGCTGGCATTGGTGTTGAGGCGGGCGGTGGACGGGGTCGGAGGGGGGGAGGAGACGTTGCTGGACGACGAGTGATGCTGGGATAATGGAGGGGGAACGTGGTGGGCGGTGGGGACGGCGTGTGACGGGGTCGGAGTGCCAGGGCCGCTATGTATAGGTATGGGATGATTTCGGGGTGACATGGGGATACCCGAGTGTTGTTGCGGGACGGGAGGGGCGGGGTGATGCTGCATTGGCTGGGGATGTTGCTGGTGCTGCGGAGGCATCCCAGGATGTTGCTGGGGCGGGGGCATTCCATACCAACCTGCTTGGTAGTTCATGTACGGCTGCTGCTCGACTGGCATACCCGGGTACTGCGCCAAAGATCTCAGTTTGACGAGGTCAAAAATTGAGAGCAACTTTCGATACATACAAAGTAATGGCCCTGCCACATCGGAGGCTGCATCTGGGGCGGCATCTGAGGTGGCATTTGGGGAGGAGGCATCCCCTGCTGCCCGGGATGCGGGTGCTGCGACATTCGTGGGCTACCCAACCCCGTCGACATCTGAGATGGTCCGCCGGGTCCGTTGGCATTGGGAGGCCGACCATTGCCATTAGCCATTTGTTGGCGAGGATATACGGGAGACCGAGGACCACCGGAGCCCGAGGTTCCAGAATTTTGTTGCGAAGGCGGACGCATCCCACTTTGTTGCGGGACAAATGGGGTATACGTATGACCGAGCTGGGACGGTTGCGACGGAGGCTGGGACGGATTTTGCTGCTGGGGCTGCTGGTGAGGAAGATCGGAGGGACGCATAGAGGGGGAGGAGGTCGTAGGTTCTGAGGGAGGCGCTGGGGAGGAAGCAGTCCGAAAGAACATCCGTACGTCCATTTTAGGAGGCTTTGCGGGGGTCGCAGGAGTAGAAGGCGGAGGCGTGGACGAGGTCGACGCCGAGGTCGAAGCGGGTGCTGGTTTTGAAACAGACGCCTTGCCATTTACATGACCTATGGTCGCGGTAGTCGCAGGCACCGAACCAAAAGACTGTACAGCACCCTCTGATTTGATAGCTGGTGTGGCGGCCGGAGACGATGATATTGGCGCGGAGACGTCATCTATAGAGCCGAAGGTAACGGCTGAGCCTGGACGAAGAATTGAGCGGAATTGAGGCTCGGACAAGGACCAGATGAAACGCGAGGTGGCGCACCTTGTTTTACAGCTCCAACATTGTTCCTGGGAATGCTCACGCCGTCCTTTATGGGCACGCCTTGACCGAGGGCGCTGGGACGGCGCGAATGGGTGAGATGAGGCGCATTTGCGGGAGCGGGAGACTGGGAGCGAGGAGACGGAGCTGTCTGGGGCGGGCCCTTTGCCCAAGCTGACTTTTGCGGAAGCTGGGGGGTCGGAATCTTTGGTAATGTTGCAGTGGAGGATTTGCTCATTCTAACACCAAAAAAATGAGCCATGTAGAGCAAAAAAAAATCGGGAAAAAAGACAGACGAATGGTCAAAGAGATAAAAAGGTAGATTTGATGAGTTGGGGGTTTTCTGCGCGTGTGGTGGGTCGTCAAAAGAGACCTGCCAGCAGGCTAGAAAGCAGCTGGAAAAGACGGCGAAGTCTAAGCGGTTCTCGCGGCCGACGCTGGATGCGATCCGGCAGAGGTCCTGTGTGTAAGAAACACAGAGGAAGGTCTGGACACAGCCACCGGTCCCGCCGATGATGACAACCACCACTTTTGAGTCACGCCCATGTAACTGAGACACCAAAATATTTTTAATACAGGTACGACGATGGTACAACAAGGTATCCTGAACAGAACCTGAGACATCGCATCGAAAATACATTTATTTTTCAGGCAACAGGCGGTACAAATCACTCTGAGCTCCGCTCAGAGCTATAAGTGCCATAAGAATGCTGGTGCCACGCCCAGAGTCCCTCCGTTCATCGTAATAATCAGGAGGCTGTTCCCCACTAAGCACGGCATTGTCTGCCATGAGATGCTCAATCTTGCCCGCTGCAGCTCGACTTACCCGTTCATTGGCGCCCGCATTCGAAGCAGAACTCTGGTCGCATCTGCATATCGCGAATGAGTCCGTACATCTCCTGTATCCGGTCAATCGCCTCTTGCAGCTCTGCCGGGCTGATGTTGGCTGTCCTGGAGCTGCCGGAAGTGATTTTTCCGGACACAGCTGGCGCGACCAACATCGAATCCACTGTTGATCCAACAAAATGGTTGGTCGGCAGCGGCCGTTCATACTGCGCGGGGACATTCTCCGGATCTATACATAAACAAGTCAGCGTTTAGTGACCATGCACACGGAAAACGCGGCCTCCACCCACCCTCGAACGGGTTTGCTTCCCGTCTCGATTTTCGTAATCGGAGGAAAAGGAAAAGCAATACCAGGAGTATTACGAGAACGATAGGCACCACGATGGCCGCGATGAGCACATTATTCCCGCTGGCGCTCGATGTTGTGCTGCTAAGTGGTTAAAGATAGGTATACACGTGCTAGGTCAGACATACCTGGTCGCAATCGGAGGGGACGTGCTTATCGCTCCGACGGCTGACACAGAGCCAGCAACACCAGAGGGCGGTGATGGGAGGGCCGTAACAGCAGACCTGGTCGGTCCAGCAGGTTCTGCAGAACCGATCACAAGAGAACTAGTCGAAGACGGTATAGAAGCAAGACCCAAGCTTGTCACCGATTTCGAATTCGGTTGTACGACGCAGCTCGTATCGGCTTTGGTGAGGTAAACAACCTAATCGATTTGAAAGAAAAATCAAAGTGTCACTCACTGCCCTCTTGGACATTGAAAGTACTCGTTTGAGCAAGAGTACCGGCGCTGTCGCTGACCTGCAACTGGACGGACGTGCCTGATAATCCGAAGCATCAATATCCTGCAGAGACGTATACGAGCCAGTTCATGCGGCTCACCGGCTGGGACATTAGGCACCCACACAAACGAAGTATCCGTCTGAGTAACCGATTCTATTGGGGGATTTGGATTGGCGGTGTCTCGTAGTCTGCGCTGGGGTCAGGGCGAATCATAGTTGCTGGGAATCCGACGTACGACTAGAAAGACAGTCAAGAAAAGTAAGTGTGAAATCAACGAAACGCACCAGTTGAAATGGTGCTATAGAACATAGTTAAGTATCGACAGACACCTCGGTGTAGAAGAGAGAAATATTACCAGTTCCCCCCGCCCATGAAATGCTGAACGACTGGCAAGTAACAGCATGTGCACTGCGCGTCGTGGTGGTAAACTTTCGATACCCGAGCCGAGATAGCAACACTTACTCAGTATGAACAGAACTAGCAGCGCCCAGAACCGAAGAGACGAAGAAAGCTAGCGCCAACCCGGAGAAATACATTTATGAGCGTCCCACACTGAGACTATGAGGGTGGAAAGTTCCCGGACTGTTAACGTTCAACGTTAAGCAGCGAGGCCTCGGTCTATTAGGCCCCAGCATTACGGTTTACTACCAAAGCTACCCACGGCAGCATCTCTCGCAGATGTTCGTCTCTAGTTTGCATAGGAGAAGGATTGAAAATATTGACGACGAGGCTGGTCGCATCGCGTCGTCCAGAGTAACGGTGACAGATAATCACATGGGACCGAGGACTTGAACAGAAAATCTGGGTTTTGTAAACTTATACATAAGAATGCTCATGCGCGGTGCCGTGTACTGCAATGGATTCAAAAGATCGGGAATTTGGATGGTTGCGGTAGAAGAGAACGCCGTCACGTGGACTACTATTTGCCGAGTTGCCGACGGCGCGTCCCTTCCAACTCTAAATTTCAAATCCGTGTTGGCGCGTTGTCGAGGGTTTTTTTGTAGTGGATTCTCTGCGCCAGCGTCTCTTTCCTTCCACCATATCTTGCTTTGCCGTCCCGAATCGTTGCCTCTGCAAATCGAGTCTTTACGGTATATATCATGATCTGCCCACTGGCAGCGAAGTACTTCTTAATTCTTCAAGTCCATTCAGCTGACGTCGGTTTACTGCTTAACTACCCGGCGCACAGTCTCCGCCTCCCCAAGGCAAACCCCCACCTTGTTCTAAAGAGCCTCTTCAAGTCAAGCTTCAAGTTCACTCGCACAAGATTAATTAAAGTTCTCTGGTAAGCACAAGGACTTGAGGCCGCCAAATATCCTGGCCATCGAGGACGATCTATAACTACCCTCTACCCGGGAGCATGATTTTGGCGTAGGTATTCAGGGTTTAGGAAGAACTAGCCAAACTCTTCAGGGTCGGAGTCGGCCCTCTGATTTTCTTTGCAGCCATCTACTCCAGTCTTAATTGCGGGAGAGACATCCCATTCTGGCGGTGTTCCAGCTGACCCAACATTAAATTTGCCGAGGAAATGGAAACGTTTCAATTTCATGGACACTGCATTAAAATTCATTTCATGTTGATTTAATGTCAGAAGATACAAGGAACGTCCACCCGATTCCCCTAATCCGATCTAATAAACTGTCCCTATACGCAGGTGACAACTTATGACGCCAAAGAAGCCAGTAAATTTTGAACTGGCGATTGGGTTCTGCTTGCTCACTTTCCGGGTGGGTTCGGGTCTGCAGCCGGTTATGGTCCGGCCCGGCCCGCAGTCGAGAACTCAAACTGTTCGAGTCGTGTCCGAGCTCTCTCACCAGTGGACACGCTTCTCCTTGGACTGTGGCTCGTCATAGTTAGCATCATACCCTCCCGTCCCACCACCGTGCCCACCATCTCCGAACTCGTCAACTCCCCAGGCCCACGCGACCTCGAACATCTCTGTGATCATCTCAGAATCTCGTCGTCTATCTTCTGATCCCTCTTCAACTGCCCTGGTTCGCGAAGTTCCATCGACTTTAACCGAGATGCTATTTTCTTTATCGCAATCGACGTCTGCCTGACCACAGATAGCGCGTGATTAGAGCGTATCTGCAGCCTCGCTCAAATTTTTGGGATCAACCCTCAAATTTAGCCGATGTCGAGTGACTGATGTGACCTTGTGAGCCTCGTCGACCTTCACCGATGCGTTCAAGATGCATCGTGTCGATTCCTGCCCATATTTAAGCCCTGCACTTCAGCAAGTACTTCCAGGACTTTTTTTTGACATTGTAGGGCCAAATCTGAGCGCGCCAAGTAGCGTGCCGCTGTGGAAATCATACGCGATTGATGGGACTTCCCGGTTTGGTTATCACAAATTTCAGAAATCAGCCCATCAATTTCTGGTGATGTGGCTTTTTGGGGGTTGCAGATACGCTCTATTGCGGTTTATTTAAAAAATCTGGTGTTCAACCTAAATCTTTTTTGCTTTTCGGCGACCATTGTTTTTCGGCGGAGTCTCCAGCGATTCCAACGTGGGCTAGTCGATCTAAAAATCTTCTCTATTCACCAACGGTCATCAGCCCTGTTTCCGTTATCACAGGGATCTGCAAACGGGTCATGCGATGGGCACTTTTATAAGGTTCTCTGACCGGCGACAGTGCGATAGCACGCGGCACGGGAGCACAAAACCAACAAGGGATGTCGAAGCGACGAGCCATTATGTGGAAATGAATGGATGCAACCAATTATATGGAAGTTCAGTCATGCTCCAGCTGACCGAGGGGTTTAAATAACCGAACTATGGCGTAGCCTCGAGCTCAGGCTTGCTTAACACTATGTCCCCAGTCATCAAGAGCGTTGGCCATACCACTGCGTCTACTCCGCGACCCCACATCCTCTATCAGTTCCAAGTCGATAATGACGGAAAGGTAGATGTCGTGAAGAAACGTTACTCCGAGGTCGGTTTTTCGTGTATAGCGGCCATTCCTGCCTTTTTGTCTCACCATTTTGACCGACAGTTTGTGGCGCTCCACACGGCATTGGGCGTCAAAGATGTCGAGCTGCCCCCGAAACGAATCTTGGTCACCACATTCATTCCCTCAGCATGGGTAGACGACACTCTGATAGCCGAGCGCAAGGAAGGTCTGAAGACATATTTGAACGCCCTCCTAGCAACCTCTCAATACAAAGACAACGAGACCTTACGAGAATTCCTTGCTCCGACTTTACTTGCCTCACCCCGCCAATTTGACCTTGAAGACGCACTCCCGTCGACTCTGTCTCGGAAGGCAGCGCAGCAGCTCGGCGAGGTCACCGCGGCTGCGACCTTCATCGCGGCGGCATATTATCCAGGTAATAACTTCTATCACGTTCTCCGATTCACGGCTTCTGATACGCGGCTTCCGTAGACTGGAGTACGGATGCTTTCCCACCTGAGGGCCTCGACTACTCCAGGTTTGATATCCTCAATTTCGGTATGTTCTGTTCAAGAAACTACGCCTCCAATCTGCTTATCACTTTGCAGCATTCGCGATTCCGAACTCGTCCAACGGGCTAGATTGGGATTCTGGCAGCCAGGCCATCCTAAAGAGGCTTGTCGCCAGTGCCAAGAGCAGCGGCAAGGGAACGAAAATCGTTCTGTCCGTTGGTGCGTTTTCCCCTTTGTTTCAAACCGGACTTGCGTTGACTATCAAAAACCTAGGTGGCTGGGGAGGGAGTACCTACTTCCATCAAGCCGCTGGCACCGCTGCGAGCCGTGCTACTTTCGTGGCCGCTCTTTCCAGTGCTGTCACGACATACGGGCTGGATGGTGCGAACTACTTCACCTCCCAACACTTCTGCGTACTCAATTTCCTTTTCACCAGGTATCGATATCGATTGGGTAAATATCCCGCGTTGAAGATCGTGATAAATTCCAACATATGCTTGTAGGAATATCCGAATCAGGCAGGGGCGGGCAATGCCTTTGGGTCTGCGGATGCTGCAAACCTGCTTACGGTCATGACCTCTCTGCGCACGGCACTGGGTCCGTTTAACTGCCTATCGTATGTCCTTATCTTACAGAATTTTAGGAACGTCGAAGATCATCTCTGCGGCAGTGACAGATCTTCCTTGGATCGGGTCGAACGGCAGTCCACTCACCGATATGTCGGCGTATGCTGCCCAAATGACGTACGCTAACTTGTATGTTCGATCCGTTTTCTCTCGTTTCCATTCCTGAGGCCTTTCCCAGGATGAATTACGATATTTTTGGGTCAGTTTTTTATTTGTGGTTTCAGCTGGCTACATAATACTTACCGTTACCGTAGTGATTGGTCTCCCGCTGTGAGTTTCTTCCTTCCCTGTGCTGGGAAATGTTGACTGATACACGAGCCAGCCCGGGCCCAATGCTCCTCTGGGTAATTTATGCGGCACTTCCTCTCAACCGCAATACAGGTGAGTAGAATTAATTGGAAAAGAGTTCGAAGGAGGAATGATGATGGAATAGTGCGGAGGCTGCGTTCTCGCAGTGGACTGCAGCCAAGTTCCCCGCCTCTAAGCTTCTTCTTGGTCTGCCTCTCTACGGCTACGTCCTTGATTCCACCAAGACCAAGTTGACCGGGAGCTTCACGTCGCCCGACTCAATTCCCGAGAGCGACGGTGGACAGGCGCCGGCCTCGGCGTCGAGCGCGCCCGTCCGTGGCGCGAACAAGAGGCCAGCTCAGCTCCCGGCACCTAAGCCCACGGTTGGCCCTGGTAGTAATGCTGCGCAGGCCAATCTCCAGAGCTGGTGGGGTCAACAGATTCCTTTCAGTAATATCGTATCATCCGGTGCATTGGTGAAGCAATCGGACGGAAGGCGAGTGGTCTTCTTAGTGCTACTTCTTATGCAATCTCACCCGGTTGAGCAGCTATGGTGAAGGTGGAGGGTTCACGATGGGTATGTTATTGCGGCCGCATTGATTATGGGAGCATTATATTGAAATATGACTTGAAGGTTGGGATGACTGCAGTGATACTCCATTCCTGTACAACACCTCTCAGTCGACGGTCGTTTCATATGATGGTGCGTCTGTCCTTCCTCTAAAAATTGTGTATTTATTTCGGTTCAGACACCTTTTCCATCTCGGACAAGGCGGCTTACGCGAAATCGAATATGGCTGGATGCTTCACATGGTCCCTTGATCAAGTCAGCTTTTTTTTACCCTGGGGTGTTTCACCGTTCCTGCTTACAGGATGACGGAGTGACACTTCAGAATGCCATCCGCACGGCTCTGGGCAAGTGAACAGGACGGTCAATATTTGCGTAGTCTCTCTGGACGGATCTGATATCATCTGAATTATCGTAATCGAGGACAGTTTTTTTGCCTTAGATAAATAATGCCCTTCATGATGTATGTACGACACTCACGACTCTAAAACGATCTTGTTTCTTTGTTCTCCGGTCCGGCCGGACCGGTAACATTAGCCTCCCCTAAAGTTCAACCGTGACGTTCCATTTGAACCGTACTTTCAGCCTCATCATCGAGCAATGGTACACTCTCAAGGACATCCCTGCCTGTCTTGTGTAAAAGATTGGATACTAACCATGTTCTGGCTCGTCTTGGAATCGTAGAGTCTTGAACTCTCAAACGTTACTCCTTGGTAACACTCCTCTGTGTCTGTCCTGTTCTGTGAAACAACTCGTCCACCGTATGAAGAGACGATTGATTGGTTCGTTGGATGTGTGCCTGGATATTTCGGCTGACATTTTCCTTCTTCTGGTTCCTGAATTTTGGTGAGCTTGGTATACTGTACGGTTTCATCTTGACTTGAGCTTCCAGAATTTGCTTGAGTACCATAACCAGGCCGCCAGGCACCGATCCAGGGGCATTGGCTTAAATAGATACATCGCTTTGTTTTTTTTTTTACTTTACTCATTCCTTTCCACCGTTTATCAATGCTCCCTATCATCAAGAGTGCCACACGCATCTACTCCGCAGCCGCATATCATCTATAAATTCGAAGTCGACCAAGATGGAAAAGTTGACACCGTGTACAAGCGCTATTCAGAGGTAGGAAGTGCGACATTCCTAGATGAATGACTGCTCATTTGAGGAATAGTTTGCGACACTTCATGCGACGCTGGGCATCACCGATTTCGATTTGCCTCCTAAGCGGCTCTTGGTCACAACATTTATTCCCTCAGCTTGGGCTGACGATGCTCTAATTGCCGAGCGGAAAGCGGGTTGGAACAGTACCTTGCCAAGCTCTTGGACGTCCCCCAATATCGTCAGAGTAATGCTGTTCAAGAATTTCTGGCTCTTTCTATCCCTTCTTCGCCACCTCAATTCGAACTCGAGGACGCAATTCCCTCAACTCTGTCGAGAAAGACCGCTGAGGAATTTATCAGTGCTGCCGCAACATTTATTTCAGCCGCCTACTATCCTTGTAATCGCCGAAAGAGTCTTCTTTTCTAGTTTGCGACCTACTGTCTTTTCAGCTTGGTCGGCAGACAGCTTCGCACCCGAGAAGCTTGATTACTCCAAATTCGATATTTTATTTTTCGGTAAGTCTCTAGGACTTTTTTGGTGTGTTTACTGACAAGCAAGCCTAGCATTCGCTATCCCTAATTCGTCTTCCACGTTGACCTGGGATTCTGACACTCAATCCATGTTGAAGAGGCTTGTCGCAAGTGCCAAGAAAAGTGGAAATGGAACCAAGATCGTTCTCTCCGTCGGTTGGTCATCCCCTCCAATTTCCTCAGCCTCCAGAGCTAATTCAGAATTCAGGCGGTTGGACAGGAAGTGGTTCATTGCACCAGATTGTTGGCAATTCTTCGAGCCGCTCCAAGTTCGTTTCTACCTTATCTACTGCGGTCTCCAAATATGATCTGGATGGTAAGTCTTTCCGTTTATTTTCCCCTAACCAAACTCACCTTCATTACCAGGCATTGATATCGATTGGGTAGGTTTACTTTCGAATCATGGTCGGAGTTTTAGACTAAAATTTCTTGAGGAATACCTAAATTCCGCAGGCGCGGGAAACGCCTACGGATCGGCCGACGCAGCGAACTTTCTCAGTTTCTTAAAGGATCTGCGCAATTCATTAGGTATATTCCATTTGCGACCTGCTCTTTTGCATCTCACAGAGCACAGGGAGGTCGAAAATCATTTCTGCGGCCGTGACTGATCTCCCGTGGCTTGGTTCTAATGGAAGCCCCCTGACCGACGTCTCAGCGTACGCTTCACAGCTCACATATGTCAACCTGTGCGTTTGTTTGATTTTATTGCGTTGGGTATCCTAACGTACCTCAAGGATGAACTATGACATCAATGGTGGTTGGTCAAGTAATGTGAGTCTCATTTACTTAAAATCTCGTTCCCCTTTTCATTTTGCGGCATTTTTATTTGATTGACTTGCGCTGATAATAAATCAAGCCTGGCCCCAATGCACCTCTTGGGAATCTGTGCGGCAATTCGTCCCAGCCCGCGTATAGTGCAGAATCTGCATTTAAACAGTGGACTTCAGCCAAATTCCCTGCATCCAAACTCCTCCTCGGCCTGCCCCTATACGGTTACGTCTTTAATTCCACCAAGACAACACTCGCGGAATTCACGTTGCCCTTGGAGATCGAAGGAGGCGGAGGCAACGCAGAACCCCAGGTTGAATCCGATCCAGATATTGTACCAGAGGGCGAGACCGATAACACTGTCCGTGGTGCCAACAAGAAACCAGTGTACATGGATCCTTCCGAACCTTCTGAGCTGGGGCTTCGTGAACTCGAGTCCCAAATCAGCATTGAATCGACTGCAATTCTCAGCAAGTGGTGGGGCCAGCAAATTCCTTTCAACTCTCTCGTTTCATCGCACGTATTGGTGAAAAACTCAGAGGGCAAGTGCGTATTCGTTTTGGTTTTTTCATAATAATCCATGACTGAAAAATTGGTTAGATACGACGGTGGTGCTGGATTCACGAGGGGTTTGTTAATTTTGTCCATCATCGGAGGACAATTTGATTAACGTAAGAGCAGCTTGGGACGAGTGCAGTAAAACTCCATTCTTATATAACACGGCGCAGAAGACGATGGTCTCATACGACGGTGCGGCTTACATCTTCTTTTCTCTGGAAATGTGTATTCATTCATTCGAATTTAGATACCTCGTCTCTCGGGCCAAGGCGGGGTTTGCAAAGTCAAAGGGCATGGCTGGATGCTTTACATGGTCGCTCGATCAAGTCTGTGCTTAACCACTGTTACGATTGATCGGACTGACCTCGCAATAGGACGATGGCATAACGCTTCAAAATGCCATTCGGAAAGGTCTCGGTAAATAAGGGTCATGACGTTAAATTCAATTCTTCATTCGTGTTTTCCGCACTTGAACTTATGTACTAAGGATGTCTCACTATACCACATATTTTCTGAAGACAACAACGGCTTCAACTGATCAATTCGATCAGCACTGCCGCTGATGCGATAGTTGATGCCAAGATTCTGCCAAGAGCTGCCAAGATTCTCTCGGCAGTGACGCGTTGATCCCGTTGATCCTGATGCGCTCAAGTACAAAAGTCCCGGTCAAGCAGTGCATTCAATTCTTCACCGAAAGTACACATGCGAGTCCTCAACACAGCTTCTGTATTCTTGTCGGTGTTCTCACTTCAGTGACACATACAAATCCCGTCCGAATCCTGTCCGTCCATATCAAGCCCGAAAAATGAAGGTAAAGCCATAACGGCGCATTCCGGGGAGCGCAGCTCCGGAACCGCACTAAAGCAGCATTGCAACGCCAGCCAGGAGCGCGAGCGCGAGGGCAGCGGGAGGTCCTGCGTGGGGGCGCTATTGGTGTTCGATGCCGCGGCGCCGACAGGGGACACTGCTGCGTCGGCGGCGTCGGTAGGCCGCGCGACCATACCCTGCGAGAACGAAAGCGGGTTGATGCCCTGCGTGCTCGAAGGAGAGGGAGGCGGCGAGGGAGGCGACGAGGGAGGCGGAGGAGGCGGCGGGGGCGGAGGCGGCGGGGCTTGGGTGGTGACCGGCGCCTTGACATAGTGGTCTTCGCAGCGGCGGCGGAGTCGAGGTTGTCTTGGGCGGCGGTGGTGGGGTCGACGTCGTCTTTGGCGGCGGCGGAGGTAGCGCTTTCGTCGTTTTCGGCGGCGGAGGCAGCGCCTTGGTCGTTTTCGGCGGCGGGGGAGGTGCCTTAGTCGTCTTAGGCGGCGGGGGCGGTGCCTTAGTCGTCTTAGGCGGTACCACCCTAGTTATCGTCTTGGTTTGAGGTGGGGGCGGGCGCTTTGTTGTCTCGGCGGCGGCGGAGGTGGGGGAGGAGGCGGAGGAGGGGGAGGGGGAGGGGGAGGGGAGGGGGAGGGGGAGGTGGAGGCGGCGGGGCCGCGTCCTTCCCGAAGTCCGCGGCCTGGGGCAGGCCCTGTGGACAGGTGCTCGATCCGGAGGAGAACGAGCCATCCTGCGATTTACTAAATATTGGATCCAAGGAAATTTATTGCAGGAATAACGCACCCCCGCAAAATACGTGCATATTCCGGCATCCTTATAGGTGCACTCCGCAAAGCCTTCATCTCCAGGGGCCGAGCCAGTGAGTGGGCTGCCGTCGTCATCGACCTTTGCACAGTTCACGGCGCGGCTGGCGAGCCGTACTGGCGAGGCGAAGACAGCGACAGATGCAGTCAAGAGGAACAGAGAAGTGGAAGCCGAGAAACGCATGATCGACAGCGACAACGAATGGTGCGATCTGAACTCAGAACGGAAGGCGTCCAACCGGTGGAGGGCGTCTAGCGCTGGGAAGAAAAAAAGAGACGAAAACGAAAGAGAAGGTGGAGGAGAGCGACCGAGTCCTGGGAGCTTTGCATTCATCACCTGAGTATAAAAAGCCAAAGCTTGGTTGTATCAGATCTCGGGTCGGCGGCAAAATGCTCCAGAGTCCAGATCTTCTGTACAGTATGTATGTATGTACCCTTGCACTGGGACATCGCCTGATGAACGCTGATGCAAATCTCCAGGAGTCCATAGAAAACAACCTTGGCTACCGCCCACCATACATGCGCACTGGAGAAGTAAGTAAAATTTGAAAAGCCGCTCACATCCTAGCCGGGGTGCCAACTCACTTTTTTTCTCCGAATCGTCTCCACTAAAGCTTTTTTCCGACAAGCCATCTCGTCGATCTTGCAAATGATCTTACCCGTAATTTATCCCCTAACGTGCAGGACGTCAACTCAGTGATCATAATGTCCACACAAGCTTCATGACGGTTGTTGACCAAGGAATACTAAGGAATTGTTGGCGTCCGTGTACATCGTTGCCAGGTTCTTGTGACGTGCTGTGGTCCCGGTATCTCCTTCTTGCAACTGGGCCGGACGTTGTATTCCACGATCTCTTGCCGCTGCGGCCGAAGAAGACCCTCTTGTATTGTGTCCGCACCTGTTCGTGGCGAGTGAGAAGGAGGATGATCAGCATTACTTACCAAAAGTAGAGAAATTGTCGAAGGCTGTGGCAGTGCAGTCAACCAACCTCATCCCGAGCCTTGATCATGCTTCCTGCTCTTGAAGTGGACCGTATTCGCGTCGCAGATTTAGAGGCTCAAATCCTGGATCTTGAGCGCTCAATTTCTGCATTGCGGATTGATTCCTACAAATATCCAGTACTAACATTGCCGCACGAAATCGTGTCCGAGATTTCGTACACTTCCTGCCAGTCTACCCCCTCTGTCCGCCACTCACAGGGATTCTTTCGCCAACTTCTCTGACACAAATTTGTCGCAAATGGCGAGACGTAGCGCTGGCCACCCCCACGCTCTGGAGGGCCCTCGAGTTAATCGACGAACGCGTTCCCGTCGAAACACGCTGCCATATATCAGAAACTTGGTTGAGCAGATCCGGCTGCTGCCCTCTGTCTATCCATACCAACGAATACGAGGGGTGGATACACGTGCCTGAAATCCTTTCGACACTCGTTCCTCACTGCGCACGTTGGGAGCACCTGAGACATCGCTTGCTATCCCACTTCCCTGATGGCCCGCTCCCTTTGCTGCGCCACCTCGATTTAGAATTCGAAAAATACTCCGACCTAACATTACCCGACATGCCCTTATTACGCACAGCTGTCCTCCATAACGCCAATTCCAAAATTCGTCTACCATGGTCGCAGTTGACTTCCCTGACTTTGCGCGCCATATATCCAGGGGAATGTCTGTCAATTTTACGGCAGACATTAAACCTGGTCCATTGTGATGTTCATTGGGAGGCGGATGTGTTCCGGTCGGACAGTAACGGTGCTCGGCCTAAAATCACTTTTCCGTACTTGGAATCATTGACCTTGTGGAATCCAAACGATGACCCGGTAATATGGCATCTCGACACCTTCATCGTCCCTGCTCTTCGCAGTCTCACAACCCCGGAGCGATTCCTTGGGCCTGGATCGAACCCGATCGAGTCGCTTGCATCATTTATGTCGAAATCCGGCTGCAGGCTCCAGGAGGTGTGCATCACTGGTGACAAAACAGTATCTGGCCGCTCCTTCCGCCAGGCATTTCCATCGATTCGAAGGTTTTCCTTCAGCGGCCCGTGGCTTTATGATTCCGATTCCGATTCCTCCAGTGCCGAGAACAACTCTGGGTCGTAGACGCATTTCGTCGTTACCGCTCACTGTTACAATGCTGTTGCAACACGAATGCTTCCGATTTCCCTTCTGCGCATACCTGCTGTTTCTTATTCTCGGCATCCTTGCATACTTCGAGTTTGATCAACGAGTTTTCTACGAGCTACTCTGACACGCCCGACGGTGTACCAGTGCGTTAGTTTGAGCCACAGAGACACCCGTAGGAAATAATTTATTGGAACAATAATTACAGCTTCGCCTGCGTTTCAATCTTGCCGCCCGTCTCCTCAATGATCGTTTTCGCCATCTTCCCAATCAACGGGAACTTTTTGGCATGCATGAACGCCTGCTCCGAGCTCGCCTGCTTCCGTGCGACGCGTGCCGCAATGCCCTGCGAGATGACCGAGAGCTGCCGACGCAGGTTAGTACATCGAAGCCGCGGCTCGACTGTTACATACCCGGAAAAGCATCCAGCTGCTAGCAAAGACCATCTCCGTAATGGGGTACGGTTGATGCGTGAGACGGCAGTACTCGCGCTCGAGGTCCTCGAGTGGGATGGGCTGCTGCTCAGGCGCGTCTTTGAAGCCGGCTATTAAGGGCTGCTGTCCGGGGTCAGTCTGCATGTCTTTTGTGCGGATCGCCCATGGCATGGTGAGGTTGGCGAGGTCCGCGAGCTGCAGCGCGGTCAGCGTGAACTCAAATTAATTAATTGGAAGCGCTACGCACCGGGCTGCCGAGCGTGCAGAGCTCCCAGTCGAGGATGGCGATGACGCGGTTCTCGGTGGGGTGGAAGATGAGGTTGTCGAGCTTGTAGTCGCCGTGGACGATGCGCAGACCGGTCTTCTTCTCGTCCGGGAGGTTCTTGCGGTACCACACCATGAGCTCCGCGAAGAAGGGGATGTCGCCTATAGGCTGCTTTGTGTCGAGGTCGACAACCGCGGCCTGCGCGCTGGAGACACGCGAGAGGGACTTGATCTGGCGCGGGAAGTAGTCTGAGGAGGGGCCAAACGTGGATAGGCCGACAGCAGCCGGGGAGATGGAGCCGAGGGCTGCGAGAGCGGCTATGGCGGACAGCCAGCTGGAAGGGTTCAAAAAAAAAAACCCTAAGCGTGGTGTTATGCTTACCATTCCCGTCGGTCCTTCGGGGACACCTCAGGCATTGTGGTATCGGTAAAGATGCGGCCGTCAACGAACTCCATGACATAGAACGGCGTTCCGATGATGGACTTGTCCTCGCAGAGAATAATAGGCTCGGGTACGGGACGTATTGTGCGCGCGGCGTAGAGGGGTTGGTGTTATGCGTGTGCAGCGCGCGGAGCATGGTATACTCGCGTTCTATTTGGTGTGCCGTGTTGGATATAAGTTCGCCGGCGGGTTCTTGCGTAGTACGAATTTTGTTTTGCTTTGGGGGGTTAAAACTGTCCTCATAAGACAATTGAACATACTTGGCATCCGTTAGAAAGTACGTTGGATTGGACTTTTCTTCACGTCAAAATCAAGAGGACTACAACATATGGTGCAGCACACCTGTCCAAACTGGATACACCATTAGCATTCCACCCTCGACCGCCTCGTCTGACTTACTTTGAACTGCTTCACGTCAATCGGTCCTCGGAGCGCCTTGACGTGCTTGAGGAGATACTTGCTGAGGGTCTCAACGTCGATATTTGCGCGTACTTCGCCGAATTCGCCGCCGATTTTCTTGGACATGGTAGTAGGAGACTAGGAGTACGGAGGAGAAGACCCCGGATTCTGCAGCCATAATGATTTCGGCTACAGGAGGACCGGTGGAGGCTGTTGCACAACACGCCCAAATAAGCTTGAACTTGCCAAAAACATAACATCAGGCGGCCCGGCCTCTTCTGTTCTCCCAAGTCTCCCCTTTATTTCTCAACCTAATTGCGGCATCTTTGGCGAGTCGGCATTTCTTTTTCAGCTAGCTGAGGCTCTTGAGTTCTTTCATCAAATCGAATTTTCAAAATTCTGGCAAACTTGCGAAGGTTTACAAGGGATACTGCAAGGATACTGGTTCGTACTCAACTCCTGTTCTGGTGTACCCATGCCTACTGCCCAGGTTATGGCTGCGAAAACGACGCATGAAAGAAACGAGGTTATGAGTCTAAGACTCAGGGATTTGAGAAACTACGTCGGAATTCGCATTTAGGCCCTGGGGCTGCACTCAAATTTACGGAGACAGCGTCATTAGAGTGCCGGGAACTTGGCAAGCCTGTGTCTATCCGACGTGGCGACTCAACGATTCCTTCTTTCAACTGCAACCGTGACTCGAACACTTCTGTCTCTTTCCTGGAGTACAAATATTTTCTCTCGACAGATTTTTGGAACTATAAAGTCACTGCCACAGATTACCAAGGACCCGTTGAGTTATTGGGTCTGTTTTCTTCCAAAAATCAACGTGCACTCGCCGAGGTATCTGAAAACTTGCCGGACCTGAACATCGAGTTCACATATCTCTTGCATACCTTGGATCCTGTCAAGCCGACCGCCGGTCCCCTGGTTCTTCCGTCAGTGACGTACGACGATGCGAAGGAGCAGTTTGATATTATTCTTGTCCCCGGAGGTAAAACGTAATTAGAAATCGAACAGGTCCACACCTTGAACGATTTCTCAGGACCAAGTGTCAATCCGCTAAGTGCATGCCCGGAATTCATCAAGCGGCAAGCCCCGGGAGCGAAGTACATATTGACAATATGACCCGGCTCGCTCATCCTGGCGCGTACCGGCTTGTTGAACGGAAAGCGTACCACCACCAACAAGAGTGCTTTTCGTAGTGTCCAGGTAAACTCTGAAGCAGTAATATACAAGGTTCGCTTCGTCGAGCCTGATTTTAGGAAGAGACCAAGTATCTGGGGATCACTTGGGTACCAAAGGCGCGTTGGGTGGCCTCAGAAGACAAGAAGATTTGGACCAGGTCTGGGATTTCCGCAGGTTATCACTCGTGGCTTAAATTAGAGGTCCTCGACTGAGCAAAATTACAGGCATGGACATAGCGGGCGGATTTCTTGACCATCTTATGGGAAAGGAGCGCGGTCTTGCCTCGAGGTCTTTCATTGAGCTGAGCATGAAAGCAGAAGATGACGACGAATTTGCGGCATACCATCGACTGGTGTAAACTCATGGTTTATTGGCATGAAGGAATGTATGTAAATAGCTATTGAATACAGCCCGAAAGTTGAATAAGAATTTATTGTCTTTGCGGAAAGGTCAGTTGGAACTATAAACGCTAATAGCGTCGGGTAGATAGTAGGTAGAAAATAGCCGTTGTGTTTATAATCTCTTGGACTTCAACCACGAAGCTTACACCTCGGGTCTCCACCTTCTCCGCAGAGAACGAACATAAAAAAGAATCACGATTCGGGAGGGGGTGATCTAAGTTGTGTGCTGTGTGCGGTAATATCCTCTTCCTCTTCCTCCTCCACTGAAGGAAGAGCTATAGTCTGGAGAGGAAAATATCACACGCCGAAAAATCAGATGACCATCCGCGCCAGAATATATACCTACTATCTACATTCTTTTAATAAAAAAGGGGTTACTTTTTTTTTACTCTCCAACAACACTTTCCACGACAGCTGCACCAGCTCAAAAGGAGTTTCTTGCACTCCGACTGTGCCAAAAAAAAAAAAAGAAAAAGGAAAAGCTCCGCCCCGCGCTGCGAGAGAATAGGAGATGTGATGGAATCTGTTTCCTACCAACAGCCCACCATGCCCTCTGGACATGCGTCGGGGCGAGCCACTAATCAGTGTACGATCGGGAAGGTGATGACATGAGTTATGTGCCTTGTGTGGACCGCGGGTCCATTTTTGTTGATGCCTATCATACTGTAGGTATACCCAATATGTAGTGAACTGCCAGAGAGGCCGGTATACCATGTAAAAAGATTTCAAAGATCTGTATTCCCTTGGAAATACCCAGAACAGCTCCTGGCTGCGCTGCGGAACGGGGTGGGCAGCAAAGTGGCGATTGCAAATCAATTCTAAGGCAAAGCTTGATCAGGGAACGTCACGGTCGGGGTTAGAGCTCGAGCCAGTATCGTGTCTCAAGGATTGTATCAACTATGGTTCAAAGTCAGTAATATAACGGAGATTGCAAGAAAGCTAAACAAGCACTTACTGAACTGTGGTTAAAATCTGTCTAATTCCGGCGTACTCGAAAAAAGGCGAGCCGAGGATATTAGCGAGGCGGCAGCTGCCGGCTGTGAGCCGACAGCCCCAAGAAAGATATGTATAAGGGAACGACAGCTATAAAGCTATAAAGTGGTTGGAAGGATTGAAAATAAAAATAAAAATTGAGGTGGAGAGATGGGGAGTGATGGGAAAGAGACCATATATGTATCTAAGGTGTCGCTGCAGCCGTGGGCTGGGACGGGTGAACGGGGGTGAGTGGGGGGGGGAATCATTCGTAGACAGGGATCTCCGGGGGGGAAATGTGCGAGTCAATAAGTAGGGTGTCACCGGGGTACGTAGCACTATGATTGGCGGTGGCGATGTCGTTACGCCAACGGGACAGGGCGTCGGCGACGATGTTCTTCTTGCCCTGAATTAGCAAGACACGCAACTGGAACTTGTTTGCGATGAGAACGTCGACCGACGACTTTAAGATTTCGTTGTACCCCGGTTTGGCGCAGAGTGAGTTGAATATATGGAAGGTGTTCTCGCTGTCTGTCCAGATCGCGATTCGGCGCACTTGCACGCTCCCGTTTTGGCGTACCAGGTCGGCCACGCGGTGGATGCACCAACACACACATAGTGCTTCGAAATAAAATATTACTCCAGGAGGCGGCGTGACTGCTGGGAGATTCGACTGGTACCCTAGCCCAATGGCGGGGAAATAAATCCCAAGACCACCTAGGCTCGCGTCGCAGAAAGCTTCAACATCGGCCTCATGCACATCCCAGTCTAAGGACTCGAGTATGTGGACGCCGGTGGAGTTTTCGACGTGTCCGCGGAACCAGTCAAGGTCGCGTGCGATGCCGTGGTTAACATAAACGAGGGCTTTGAGGTTAGACTTGCCACTAATTTTTTCGTAGAGATGAGAGAGTGCCGGCTTGAGCAACGGGTAGACATTGAACGCCCAATTGACCCATCCGGCTATTTCCATGAAACGGCGCAAGGGGTGGCGAGCTAGCCGTTTGGACGAGGACACTGCAGTGAACTCCTGCAAGCCCGCCAACAGCTCGGTGAGTTTCGCTCGGGGCATGGTGAAAGTCATCGCGTTGGCGTCGACCTCGAAGCCGATGATCACGAGAACGCGACCGAAAACTTGCTTAGCCAGCTCGTGGTCCACTTTGAGGATGTCCCAGAGCTGAAGCAGCTCTGCCTGGTCGGTGGGAAACTGGCGCTCATATCGTCGGTAGAAGGTCATGACCTTCCCCAACATCGCAGAGAAATTGTCGTCGATGTAGACGAAGCCCGGCGTGATCTTCCGTTTGTTGGAAATCCAGACTACAAGTCCCATGAAAGACGTCCAAATGCGACATGACCCACGGTTCCCAAAGCTGTTGCAGCGGTCTACGTGGCGCTCACCGTCGATGGTTACAATCTGCTTGAGCTGCCAGAGCGGGTGCATCGGGAGCCGGCGGTACGCCTGCGAGACGTCTGACTTCCAGAGGACCAAGTCAGCATCGGCCCCGTGTAGCCGTCGAAGTGCAAGGAGATGGTCACCAAGGTTCTTGAGGGTGTCCAATCGCGACCCGGCAACCGAATCTCGCAGGATCATGGAGTTGAGACTGTGTTCCCCCATCGAGTGGTTGACGACCAGCCGGAGCTTTTGTGAATCGGGCTTCGGGACGACATGGATTGGCATGCTGTACATGCCCGGTAGCAACTCACGACCGAAAGAGGGTGAGAATCGCCCAAGGGCGATTTCCTCGTCTCGCTGCTGACGAACGAAAATGCGCTCCCGGTCATCCTTCAGCGGAAAATCAGAGGCATCGTGCGTCTCAGGATAAATCCCCGGCTGGGTGTCTGCCCAAGGCCAGAAACCCTCGCGGAGGCCGACCACGACTGAGCGCACGAACGGCTGGTTCGGATGATCAGCCAAAAGGGACTCGAAGGCGTCAACGTCAATGGGTGATACTATACGGAAAAGGTCGGCGTGGTCCGCCAAAGTCTTGAGGGCCACAGGAGTGTACTCGGACCGGGGCGGCCGCGGCAACGGCGAGTCATACTCAGTCGATGCGGCGGTCGGACTGTAGTCCTCGTCGTACCCTGTCCAAACAAAATCCCGGAGGTACCGCGGACGCCTAGCCTGCGGCTCAGACGACGCGGACACCACACGCGGGGGCATTTCTGCGTCAGAAGGATCAGAAAGACGGTCCCCCAGTGTACGTCTAGCCTGCGGCTCAGGCGGCGGGGACCCCGCGCTCGGGAGTGTTTCCCAGTCGGGCGGATCAGAGAAGCGCTCGTCCAGTGGACATCTAGTCTGCGACTCAGACATCGTGGGCTCCGCGCACACAAATAATTGGCTGCCAGACAGGTCGGAAAGTCGCTCTGCCAGCTTCCGTCGGCGCTTCGGCGTCGCTGGCTCGAGGCGCTGAGTTAGAGACAACGTCGAGTTCTCAGGGGTTGACGCCGGGAAAGATTCAAGCTCGCCGGAGTGTGGTTCGACGTCGAGCGAGTCCGAAAGACGCTCGCTCAGCGTCCGCTTCCGCTGAAGCATCCCTTGTCCAGGCTGCGTGGAGCCTTCCAGGCCTAGACATGAGCTGGTGGCCATAGGGGAAACACAGGACGTTGCCGAGATAGAGTGGGACCCGGGGATGAGCAGTGAAAGACAAAGATGAGGGTGAAGATGGAATACGAGGTATTCAAGTACAACAGAAAATAACGTCGAGTGAGTTACACGAAAGCAGGAGGAGGAAAGTTCAGGTCCCCTGTACAAACTCCTCAACGCATTAACCCGCCGATCGATCTGTGAAACATTAGTGTCAGCCCGGCTGAAAATGTCCGCTGGCCAGGAGTGACGCAGGGCGCGGCAGAGCACCCCGTGTTTTGCGAAGTGCGCCCGGCGCCGCGACGTCAAGGTGATGCGAGAAAGAATATAGCAGAGCACCCCGTGTTTTGCGAAGGGCGCCCGGCGCCGCGACGTCGAGGTGGTGCAGCGAGGAAGGGAAGGAAAAGAGGGCGGCCCGACCACTCTCGTGCGATATTAGACTACTATAAAACGAGTTCTAAACTCGATGAATTTTGGGTTGAAACGCGTTCAAAGTAAGACTACCTAAGCAGACGACTTCAACAAATGTGAGCGTACAATAGTGCTGCCGCGGCTCGGCTACGGCTGGCTCGGCTCGGCTTTTGATGGCTCGGAAGCCATCACATCAAAAGCCGAGCCGAGCCGTTTAAAAACAGCTGGCTTCAACGGCTTCGGCTAAGCCGTGGCTCAAGCCGCGGCTCAGGTGCATTTGGAGTTTGCATTCCCGACAGCTCCCCTGTTAATAATAAGGGCCCTAAAGCATGGCATGCACTGCATAACAAGTGTAGGTGTCCCTAGGTTGCTCCAACTTCATCCACAAAAGCCGAAACCCATTTAGGTTGGTTGTCGTGCACGTGGGCTGACACGCTGACAGTCTGTCGACTGGAGTTCTAAAGTGATTTAAGAGGTCCGTGGTCATGGTACAGAGGACGCAAATGCGTAGGGAACAGTTGGAAGGTTAGAGGATGTTCAGCCGGCTCGCAGTGCAGTCAAATTGAAGGTCTAGTAAATCTAGTGTAAGCCATTTGCAGCCACGGCTAAGCCGCGGGCGAAGCCGGCTCAAGCCGTAGCCAAGCCAATGAAGCCATCATAGCAACGGCTGGCTCAGCTCAGCTTATTTTTGGCTCGGCTCCAACGGCTAGCCGAGCTGAGCCGAGCCGCGGCAACACTAGGCGTACAATAAATTGAAAGGTGTCCCAAAAGATATTACTTGACGCAGAGGTCGCATGGAACCAATAGACGCAGTGATCCATGGTTAGCAAAGAACAAACCGCTTAATACATGCCTGACGCTTCATCCTAGGCCTCAGTTGGAGTGGGTCGAACTACACGTCGCGTCGGGGACGCGTACGGCCCATACGGGAAGCCGAGGAGGCTGTGGGAAGGCCAAAAATAAAATAAAATATTAAGCTTGCTACGCGCTGTCAACAAGTGCACTCGGAGCTTGAGGAGGCTGTGGTCTGCTGTGCTAAAATGTAGAGGCCAAGGCCAAGCGGAGGCTGCACAACAAACCCTAACGAGGCCACACAGCAAAACGCAAAGTGCCGCATGGGGATCGTGAGGTCACCGCCAAATTTGACCTTGACTACTTGTTAGCGTGTACTGCCTCCTCTGCTTTTGTCCTCTCCCTTCACGAACATCCATTCGTCCTAGAAATGGCTTTTTCTCCTAGTAAATCGCTGGTCTGGTGCGACTGGCCTTTACGACTCGACATGTAAGTGCGCAGCATCTACTCTCCAGCGGCGAGATGGTTTATGTGCTATGATAACCCTATAGTTGACCAATTTCCCCATTAACGACCAAGGACACTGGACACTGTTGCAGTGCTGCTACATTGCATTTACATTTGGCGACCTGATCGTCAGTCAGCCGCACTTCGCCCAAATAGAGAATCTTCCGCCTTGCCTCTGACGGTCTCTCCTCTCTCTCCACCGCACACTCGTATAAGTACAACTATACCGCTCAACGATCTCTACGACCATGTCTGGCCCGTTCATCTACAGCCCCCACTCCGAGTACTTTCCTCATCTCGGCCCGCCCACTGGTTACACTGGTTACCCAGGTTGGCCTCGCTCGTTTCACAATTCTCCATTTGCTCCGACCGAGACGATATATCCATCCTCCCCGTTTGTGGGCCCTCTCGCCTCATCTGATGGGCGCCCAACACGCCCGAGCATAGTTTCTTCTCTGCTCTCAATGGTTACGACGACGGCACATGGACTCGTACACCGCGGCGACGAGAACGACGACTCTCCTGGCACGGCCGGAGCGCCCCCAGAGTCTCGCCCTTCATACCTCCGCCTCCCCTTCCTTCCTTCTTCGAACAAACCGGTCGTAGACGTTCTTGGGGCAATGCCGATGCTCCTGCAGGATGGGCCTATCCCCCGGCACCCTCTGCACCGTACTCCGCACCACCATTCTCAGCTCACCCGTTCTCCGCTCCATCGTTCTCGGCACCGCTGCCGCCATACCAGGCTCCGTACGTGTCTGGCTATCCTCAGTTCCCCGGCCCGCTCCAGATACATCCTTGGATCAACGGCGACGTGCCTTCCCCGGAGTTCGTTTTCGACTTGTCCTTCTCCAATTTCGCCCCCCAGCGAGCTGTCGGCCCGGACCACTTTATCGACCTCGCGATGACAGATCTCCAGCAGTCCGCGTTCCACCCTCCGGTCACCAGGTTGAGGATAGTCTGCGACATGATCCCGAACTGGCCCATTGATCTCGTATATGGCGCGGTTGGGATGGCGCCGCCGATCACGCTGGGGGACATCCTTGTCGCCATACACCAGAAGATGCACCAGCGAATCACGCACCAGGACTGGAGCCGGTTGTCAGTGTCCGAGGAGGCGCTCGTGTCGCGGGCGTTTACGCGCAGGTGCCGACGGGAGAGCTTGCACTCAGCAGTCAGATATCGGTCGGACGACGAGTTGCCCGAGCGACGGCAGGGGGTGAAGGTGATCGATTTTCTACTGGGGAGGAACATGTTCCGGGGGCTGGTGAGGTCCGCGGATGGATATGTCAAGATGGTCGTTTCCGAGTGAAACTTCTACGTTTTTATGACTTCTTCTTCTTGGAATGTGTAGGAATAGCTGGACTTGTAGCCATGTAACCCTTTAATGACGTTGTATTTTCTCTGGACTCAAAGAAATGTTCCAAGCAACCTCGGCCAATTCAAATATCGCCAAAATGGCTGCAAGCGTAGATTGAGAGACAATCTATCTTAACAATTCCCATCCACCCCATGCACCCGGTGCAATTGTCTTCTCAATTACGATGACGCGTCCCGGGACTCCCATAACTCCCGCTTTGACCGAGGACCAATAAGGCAACTTATCACGTGCCAATTCTGGAAGCTTCCGATTCGGCAAAGAAAGCTTACAAAGCAGTACCAAAATTTTCCTCCGCATTTTCCCTTCCTTCCACCATGCTCTCTGCAGCGAGACCCTTTCGTGCTGCCGTCGCCCGCGCGGGGCCCCATGGCGTGTGTAAAGACCAGTCTTTTATGATCCTAGCTGACGGTTTTTTAGGCCGTACCGCGGTCCATGTTCGCGCGGTTCATGAACCAAAAAGTCAATGGTATGTGCAGTTAAAAAAAAGTTCTTCAGAACGATATTGAACCTTTTTTGCAGGACCCGTGGTCGGTATTGATTTGGGCACGACAAATTCCTGCGTTTCCATAATGGAGGGCAAGACCTCCCGTGTGATTGAAAACGCAGAGGGTGCACGGACGACGCCGTCGGTCGTCGCCTTTGCAAAGCACGGCGAGCGTCTTGTTGGTCTACCCGCAAAGCGGCAGGCCGTTGTGAACGCGACAAACACCGTCTTTGCGTTCAAGCGTCTTATTGGCCGGAAATTCCACGACAAGGAGGTTGCTTCGGATATGAAGCACTGGTGCGTCGATTCTTGAGTGACTGGGTGTTTTTTTTAACGCACTTTCAGGCCGTTTACCGTTGTCTCGAAAAGCGACGGTCGTCCAGCGGTTCAGGTGGAGTACGACGGCCAGAAAAAACAATTCGTAAGCTTTTTCGGTCCTCGTAAGCGACTTACGTCTCATGTCATCTGTGTAGTCGGCCGAAGAATTATCATCAATGGTCCTGGCAAAAATGCGGGAAACGGCTGAACAGTACCTGAACACAAAGGTCAAGTAAGTGCCATTATTCGTCGTTTAGGTTGTGCGTTGACTCTTGTGAAAAGCCATGCCGTCATCACGGTCCCGGCTTACTTCAACGACGCTCAACGGCAAGCTACCAAGGACGCCGGGCAGATCGCTGGTCTTGACGTTCTCCGCGTAATCAACGAACCTACGGCCGCCGCACTCGCATACGGACTGGACAAAGACAGCAAGGCGAAGATCGTCGCGGTCTATGATCTCGGTGGAGGCACATTCGATATTTCCATCCTCGAGATGCACGATGGCGTATACGAAGTCAAATCTACCAACGGCGACACCCATCTCGGCGGAGAGGACTTTGACATCGTCCTGGTCAATCACATCATCAACGAGTTCAAGGCGGAGAACGGCATCGATCTCAACGGCGACCGCATGGCCATCCAGCGTATCCGCGAGGCGGCTGAGAAGGCCAAGATCGAGCTGTCGTCCACCGCGCAGACCGAGATTAACCTGCCTTTCATCACCGCTGACGCCTCCGGACCCAAGCACATCAACACCAAGCTGATGCGCTCCCAGTTCGAGGCCCTCGTTGCTCCCCTCATCCAGCGCACCGTGGCTCCCTGCAAGAAGGCTCTCTCCGATGCCGGCCTTAAGCCCAGCGACATCCATGAGGTTATCCTCGTCGGTGGTATGACCCGTATGCCCCGTGTCACGGAGACCGTCAAGTCCGTTTTCGGCCGCGAGCCCAGCAAGGGTGTCAACCCCGACGAGGCTGTCGCCATCGGTGCTTCGATCCAGGGTGGTGTCCTCGCCGGTAACGTCACGGACGTCCTGCTCTTGGATGTTACTCCTCTTTCTCTCGGTGAGTTTTTCCAAAACAAATAATTATTGTTAAGAGACTCATGGCGATGTAGGTATCGAAACTCTCGGCGGTATCATGACCAAGCTCATCACCCGTAACACCACCATCCCCACCAAGAAGTCCCAAGTCTTCTCCACCGCTGCTGACGGCCAGACCGCTATCGAGGTCAAGATCTTCCAGGGAGAGCGTGAGCTCGTCGCGGACAACAAGCTCCTCGGTAACTTCAACCTCGTTGGCATCCCCCCGGCACCCAAGGGCGTTCCCCAGATCGAGATCACCTTCGACATCGATGCTGGTGCGTTCACCCACCTTCGTTTGCACTAAAATGGCTAATGGTTTGTAGATGGTATCGTCAATGTTTCCGCCAAGGACAAGGCAACCGGCAAGGACCAGTCTATGACCATTGCGTCGTCGTCCGGCCTCAGCAAGAATGACATCAACAAGATGGTTTCGGACGCCGAGCAGTACGCCGAGTCTGACAAGGAGCGGAGGGAGCTCATCGAGGAGGCCAACAAGGCTGACTCTGTCTGCGCTGACACCGAGAAGGGTACGTGCTGGCTTCGTCGTGATGAAAAGCGACTAACCCGTCTCATTTTTCAGCCATGAGCGAATTCAAGGATCAGCTCGATGCCGCGGAGAAAGAGAAGGTCACTAAGCTCGTCTCTGAGCTCCGCGCCCTCGCCCTCAAGGGCCAGGCTGGCGACGAGTCTATCACTGCCGACAGCATCCGGGAAAAGATCAACGAGACTCAGCAGGCGTCGCTCGGACTGTTCCAGAAGGTATGATTTCTTTTATTCGTGTTTCTCCCGTTGTTGAATGTGCGTTCAGATCTACGAGAAGAAGAACGCTGAGAACGCCTCGGAGGCGTCCTCCGAGCCCGCAGAGGAGAAGAAGGAGGAGAAGAAGGACTAAACGCTGTCCCATTTTCGCCTCTCTCTTGCGCCCTGCCTCCTTTCGCCCGCGCACCGATGCGTTGCTGCCTCATCTAGGCCGCGGGGCGCGACTGACAGACCCATGCCACGATTAGACGAAAAGTACAGCTACTATATTACTCACTTACACCCCACATCCACTATGGTATATCGATACTCAACCTGCATGTTCCCGACACCGCACCCCCTCTCAATCTTGTAGTTGAATAGGAAAAGAAGAAAAGATTGATAAAACCCTGTATGATGTTTGTGTTACGACGCGTTGTTTGAGTCAGTTTCGTTTGGAGGACTTCGCTTAGGTCCGTGACGGCGCGTCTGTTCTTATCTCAATCGCCAGCACCATGCGTGCTCCTCCCAGTAACGATACAGTAAAGTCGGCGTATTTGACGCGTCTTACAATAACTGACGAGTAGCCAGGACGCGTTGGTCAAAACGCTGCTTGCAGGGAATAAACGACCAACTGAAGCTCAAGAAGCTGAGATACGACAGGCGATTCCCCGTCTGCGAGAACAAGTCTTGAAAATCGAAAGGGAATTCAACGAGGTCGACATTTCTCTTGCCATTATTCCCCCGGAGCAGACACCAGATGTCCAACTCACAGAGCAATTCGCGCAGCTGAAACTCCGGCTTGATAACGCGAAAGACCGTCTCGCGGACCATATGAGGTCCCTCACATACGGTCGGCAAGTGCCCGTGGAGGTACTGGAGGTCATCTTCCGCTTCTGCCTCCCGCGAACGGACTACGTCGTTCCGAATCCTTTGCAAGCGCCGCTCTTGCTATGTCAATCTGCAGCGCATGGAGAAGGGTGGCCCTCGTCACCCCGCTTTTGTGGTGCTCCTTATCTGTACATCTCTCACGACGCCCTGGCGCGTGGAAGGCGTTTCTAGACTCGTGGCTGGGCCGTTCTGGACAGACCCCCATCTCCTCAGCTTTGCGGGTGACAGTAACGCCAATTACAGCTACTTTAACGACCACATCCTGAAAGTGCTCCTGAAGGGCTCGAAGCGGTGGCGACGTCTGCGACTGGAAGTCCCGTCCTCGACTCTAACGAAGCTGCTTAACACTTCTATGCCGTTGTTAGAATCCCTGGAGATCGGCACACGGGATAGGTTTCCGGGTGTGTTCCTCTCGTCCGCAGACGCGCCCCGACTGCGGAGTCTCACCTTACTTGGTGACAAGACGGATCCGACACACATTCACTTGCCGTGGGATCGCCTCACGCAGTTTCACGTTGCAAAGGTGGCTCAGGATCTGGATAAATGCTTCTCCCTCCTTGCGAAGTGCAAGAACCTCACGCGGCTCACCGTTCAACCCAGTGGGACTACGGTCTCGCAGGCGTCAGAGATTCTGCCTCTGCGCCTAGCGCGCTTGCGCAGTCTCGTCGTCATTGGTTCGATCGCAGTCCCGACGTTCTTTGCGCATGTCGAGCTACCGAGCCTCAACAAGCTCGAGTTGGTCAGCCGCGGAGGCGAGCCCTTCGATTTAAAGCCCGAGTCGTCCATCGTGTCGCTTGCTAGGCGATCAAACTTGCGGAGTCTGTGTCTGACTGGTGGATGGCCTGTTGATGGACTCTTTGACGCGGTAGTTGCCATTCCGTCGTTGAAAGAGGTGGTCCTAGGCAGCGGAGAATCATTACCGCCAGCTGTTCAAGAGGCTTTGGATATGCGAAAGTGACCCATGTTATTTTATAAAATATTTCTTCAGTTATATGTGTTGTATCTATGTCACTGGGATTTTTTTTAATCATTTCCTTGAATTTACTGTGTACCCATACTTGGCCGAATCGGATGTCGGTCCGATTCCGAATGCTTTAAATTATCAACTTGACCGCTTTTCAAACCTCTCCGTGGCTCTTCTACGATATAAGTTTTGCTGGCCGCTGTTGTACTTGGCAGCGGCATATGCAGCCGTCAGCGCTCTTCTCATGTGGCCCAACCTGTCCGCCACTAACCGCGACTTCTTGAACTTCTTGCTCCATGTGATGGTTCTTCTCCAGGTTGTCTCTCCACCTCGACAATGAAGGCCTACATCGCCCATATTCTCTTTTCTCTTCATTTTCGGTCAACGTTTTGGGCCAGACATGGTAGGTCTTCGCAGAGGCGAACGCGACCAGCTAAACGAACCGCAATGGAAGGTGCAACAAAAACTACATGGCGTCTGAGCCAGTCACCGACCCTGGTACCCTTATCGTACAGTGGACTACGCTAGTCTAACAAGACCCTTAGGTGGCCGTTTCCCCATCCCTGCGACGTCCTCCAAGCCTCTTCTGGCTCTTCGTTGTGCGCCAGCCGTTCGACCTTACCTCCCTGAAGACGCGGCACACTCTCTGCTACCTCTCCGACCGATATCCTCATTGACGCGCCCATCGTCTTTTCTGAGATCTCCAATGCAGTCCCAATCACTCTTGGCCCCGGAACCCTCGATGTTACCGTTTCCGTCAATGGCAAGAAAATCGCAGGCGGCGCGGTGCCACTCAACGCTACCAAGCATGCGCTCCCCTTTCTCGCTTGCCGCGCTGAAGCCGCAAAAGGGCGCGTACACAATAACGTGCTCCGCCACCTTTTCGAAACAGAAATTCAGCGCCACGGGCCTGCTCACGTACCTGCCCGATCCCCCGGCAGACATAGGCTCCGTGACGAAATTCGATGCGCGCACTGGAGCTCTGTTGGTGAGGCCCCTAGGTGGACCAAAGACGGCGGCGTTCGAGCCAGTGTTCCCGATTGGGTTTTACACCGGCTATGGGAGTTATCTGGCGACTAATTTTTCGACGGCGTTGCCGGAATTGAAATCGCAGGGGTACGTTTATTTTGTATTGCCAGCGGAACGGTCCTGATTATCTGCTAGTTTCACTGTTGTACGTCCAGTTTGAGTTTTAGCAGTTTTGAGGTATTGAAGTACGACAACAGGTGCATCCCATACCCGAATTCCCCAATATCACACAGCTAGACATAGTCCTGGATAAAATGGAAGAGGAGGGGCTCTGGCTCATGTACGATATGCGTCTGTACGTGTTCTTACCCTTTTCTTCTTCTGAGTTCTCATATACTGTTCAGAACGTACATGAACGACACCTCCGTCACAGAACAAGTAAACCACATTAAAGCACGGCCAAACCTGCTGCTGTGGTACACCGCGACGAGCCCGACGGCACGGCTGATCCACTGAACGCCACGCTTCTCTCTTCGAACCTTATCAACTCGCTGGACGGCGGCGACGGTTCGGCGGCGCGGGTACCACCCAGTGTCTCTCGTGCTGAATTGCGAGAACTACGAGTTCACGGCGTACGCGAGCGGGTCGGACGTGGTGCTGCAAGACACTTACACCATCGGGAACAACCTATCCTTCTCGACCGTGTGGGGAACACCGTGTACTGATGGTTCGTGCTTGGTTTCCCTTTTGAGAGCTGAGATACTAAGCATGGGTGAAATAGACTACGGCGACTGCGGATGCGACAATTGCCATACAGGCTTTCCCGACATCTCCAAAAGGATGGATGAGTTCAAGCAGCGGCTGTTTATTAACGGGTGGGAGCTGACGAAATCCGTGTGGGCTGTTCCTCAAGGGTTCGGAAACGAGTCGTGCGTCTGAACGTCCCTCCTTCGATTTATATACTAAGACTTGTCTAGATACTGGCCCCGCTATCCTACTGGTCGCGAGTGGGTCTCGAGAGCATCCTCGGGATCAATCACGGCGGTCTCGGTGCGTTCACCTCTCTTAAGTATACAAACTACGCAACTCACCCCACTAAATCTAGGTGTCGTGTCATGGGACGACCCCACACACGCCGACGTCAAAGCCTCTGCCTCAGACCTCGCGAAAGCGCTTACCGCGAGCATGAACTCATTCATTATGAGCCCCACCGCGACAATAAACCAAATCACATTCCCAAACGGGATCGACGTCGGCTTGTGGACCGTCGGCAGTCAGACATTGGTCCTCGCCACGAACATCAACTACGAGAATCTCACGCTTTCGATGGCGCAGCTGCATTTGTCTGGGAAGGTGCGGCAGGTGTTCGACAGCGGCGCGAGTGTTAGTAGCGATGGCCGTACCTTGAACTTTGGGGAGGTTGGGTCTGGGGGGTTCGTCGTGACGAAATGAGGTTGATGGGACGGATGTGTAATGTTGTGAGCTGTACAAGTAGTAGCCCAAGAAAGTGTTTTTCAAGTGGAACATCTGAGTGAACGGTCATTGTTGGAAAGAAGGTATTGTTAGACCGTTCGGCGCGGGAAATGCCTTCATTATTACGCCTGAGGTGAATTGGGGACACTTTGAATTTGTGCGGTGGCTAAGGAGTTGGACGGATGTACAGACGAAGGGACGGAAAATATAATGTCTACATGTCGTTCTTCAACTCGTCCCAAGGTGGAAGGTCAAAGAAACTGGGTAACTCGTTCCACATTTTCTTTCGGCCCGCAAGGGTCGATTCATGGCCGCGCTGATGACATCCACTGCACAACTCCTCACGCGCCCCCAAACCAACCGTACCTAAAGCCCGGAGCTCGACTATCTCCATAAACTTGGTGAGGAGGAAATCCCGCGCCTTGGTACACTTCCCCGAAGTCTCATTGCACATGAGGTCATCATCCTGGTTGCAAGATCGAAGCCATCCCCACGTATAATCTTTTTTATGTTGTGCATTTAAGAGTTTCTCGCGGCCCGCGATGCATCGATGTAGGTCGACTGGAGCGAGAGAAGCGATAGTTCCGTCACCACCCCAGGAGGCTACAAATACGTTACGTATGGTACCTTCAAGGATGGTTTTCGTGTGTTAGTAAATAGATCCTAGAAGGTCTCGAGCAGGAGTAGTCTACTGCTTCTATTCGCTCTATTCGCTTCACTTACCACTTCGAGAACTTCCTATTTAGGTGTCTTTCTGCGCGAGCCTCCGCAAATCACCGGCTCCATTATACACACAACAGGATGCATTTCATTGCATACACAACAATGTATAGTATACAGAACAAGATGGTACACAAGATGGGGATGTATCTACAGTACGGAACAAGACGGGGCTGCGCTACAAGATATGTAAGTATGGTACAGATATGCGCTACAAAAATATATATACACATGTCAAAAGGATGGATGTACAACAAGAGCGGGATAGATACAATGGGGAGACGTGTCCATGAGTGTTCGTGAGTATTCAGCAAGACAAGAGGAGTTGTACAGCAAGCGACAGCGGGCGTTGATAATTGGCGGAGGCTACGCGGGCGGGAAGATTCACTGCGGCGGCGCCTGCTGCATCTGTGAAAGCGCGTGGGCTAGGCCGGCGGCCAGGACATCAGGTGGGAGCGCGCGGAACATGGCAGTGTAATCAACCGGGGCCGCGTTGGTGGCGGGAGGTCCCAGTGGAGCATGGGGGGCGGCGGGTGCAGGTGGCGGGGGTGGCGGGGGCATGGTGGACGACGACGAACCGCGATACGTTGGCTTGGGCTTTGGCCGATCACGAGGGATCCCAGGTGCGGAGCCCGCGCGCGACCCGCTGGCTGCCTCATCGCCAATCGGGGTGAGGAAGGTTCTCGACAGCCACTTCTTCTCGGCGTCCTTAGACGACTGCGCCTTCTGGATGTGCTCATGCGGCGGGATTTCCTTGCGGGTGCGCTTGGGCGCGGGAGCGATGGCGGCATCCGGTTGCTGTTGCCTTTTCGATCCCGAGCCCGAGCCTGAGGCGACAGAGCGTGCAGGCGGGCCTGCCGAAGTGCGTACAGAGGGGGCGCGGAGGTGCGTGCAGGTGCGGTGCGGACGGGGGGGGGCCGCGGAGGTTCGCACGGGGGGTGGTGGTGACGGCGGGGGACTGTACTCGCTCGCGGTGAGCTCGTCGACCTCGGAGAACTGGAAGTGCTCCCCCTCGCTACTGGGGTCGAATGTGACCTGCTTCCTCGTAGAACGGCTGCGCTCCGGCGGAGGTGAAAACGGCTCTTCCTCCTCGGGGTCATCATCGTATAACTTTGCTTTCGCCTTGCCCTTGCCCTTGCCCTTGCCCTTGGCCTTGGCCGATGTAGCCCTTGTGGCGCACCGCGCCGCAGGCGGCGGCGAAGGTGGTGGGGTAGGCTCCGCGTCTGGGTGAGGCTCCTGGTCGAGTATCCGACCGTTAAGGCGGTCGAGGTCATATTTTACCAGCCAGAGTCTGCCGTTGGCATCCTGGCATGGCAGATGCTTGTTGCCGGAGGTGCGCCAGTTGACGTTGGGGTTGTCCGGGGGGCCATCGGGGCAGGGGACGGTGTAGTCATGGGTAAAGATAACAATGTCGGCTGTGGCATACATCAGCACGAAGAAAGATAACATAAAAAGAGATCTACGCACATTTCTTTAGCCCCTGCGGCACCTCCTCGAAGCGCAATCCTTGACCGGGGGTGCTGCGCGCTGCAAAAGCTGTTGTGAGACTGGTGCGATCTTGCTTCCGCCATGAATTTGTTGCTTTCCGATCCTTTGACTCCGTGGGAAGGCGTACGTCGCTCGGAAAGCCGACGAGCAGGTAGCCTTCGGCCTGCATGCGCGCCACGAAACTCTTCCACCGGAACTGAGTACCTTGACGAATGAGGTCTCGGCCCGCATCGGCGGTGCATGCATCGGAGAAGAGAGCCCGAACCTCGTCGTTCCGCGCGTTGTCTATCTGCGAACGAGTCATCATCTTCCCATCTTCTGTCTTGATGGGAACCTCCGGAATCTCGGGACGCGCTCGGGACGAGGACAGGATGATTGGGCAGGGGGAGGCCGCGCGGAAGAGGCTGACGCGGCGGGTGCAGTGGGTCGAGAGGAGGACGAGGAGGATTGGGCGGGGGGAGGCTGCGCGGAGGAGATTGACGCAGTGGGTGCGGCACGTCGAGTGGTGTGAGATGCGGCGGCTCGCGCGGCGGAGGGTTTGTCTGCGGCCGACGCAGAGGGTTTGTCGGTGGTTGGTACCACGAGGCCATCATCCACAAGCTCCTGCAGATGGTGGTGGCTGTGGGAAGATGAAAATGTGACAAAAAAAAGTAGGCGACGTCCACTTACTAGACGAAGCTCTTCGCCATCCCCAGGAAGTCGTCTGATGAGAGGCCAGGCCCATTCTTGCCACGCTTGAACACGGAAGGGAACTATATGAGAGGAATGTTAATAACAACAACGAAAAGAAAACAGAGGAATATCGCACCTCTGCCAATCCCAGAGTGGAGTAGCGATGTGCGACCTCCGCGTCCTCGTTGACGTAGGCACCGCAGAGGAAGAACATCCCCTCCACATTGTCAAGCTGCCGCAACTCATCCATCTACAATGTCGAGTCAGTAACGTATGCATGAAAGGGTTATCAAGAATTTACCAAATGTTCAATCTTCTTGGCGGCCTTCACCACCCTGCGCTGACGCTGTGCAATGGTTGTTTCGGACTCGAGGACCTCCGTCGTCTCGAAGTCTTGAAGAATCTTGAGGTAAGCATCGCCTTCGGCATGCTCCTGCACAAACTGCTGATACATGAAGCTAAGGTGTTCGGAGCGGAGGGTGGGCATCTCGTGGATGGTCCGATTGAAGGTGGGGATGAGACGGCGAACCTCCATCTCGCACCAGTCTGGGTGCGTGGCCATTTTGGAGTAAAGATTCCAAGGGTTCCTCACCCGCGACGAGGCACCGGAGAACGCCGAGGTAACCTCGTCGAGCACCCTGGCGGGGGAGACCTTGTGCTCGTCCGCGAGCTCCTTGATTAAGTTGAGCACCTGCGTGCGGCACAGTCCCAATGCAGCCACATGCTCCTTGGTCGGACGGCCGGGCTTCGCGGGCTGGTACGTGAAGGGGATGTCGGCTTCCACAACCTCCGCAGCCTCCGCAGCCTCCGCAACCTCCGCGCCCACAACCTCCGCACCCACAACCTCCGCATGGTCAGTCTCTGCACCTGCACCCTCCGCATCGTCATCCTGCACCACCAGAATTTGCGAGGGGTTCACCGTCTGTGGCTCTTCAGGCATCGGCGGAAGTTTGAAGGGGCGGATGGGGGACTGGTCATAAGCTTTCGGACGGTAATAACGGCGCGATGGCGTGTGCTGCAGAGGGACAGATGGCGCGCGCTTTAGTCCCAATAAATTCAGCTGCGGTGGGGGCGACGGCGAAGGAGAACCGCTATGAGCACGGTGCTGGGTCGACCATGTGACGGGAGGGGGAGGCAACTGGGACTCCATGAAGCCGCCCTGTGCAATAAATTCGTCAAGTCGACCTCGGAATTCCTCCGGTTCAATGGGCGGATCTGATGTCGAGCGGGTAGGCGCTGGTGGCACCTGCAGGGGCCTGGGCTGTCGGCATGGGCGCACCTTCACCGGTGGAGGCGGGGCTCTCGGTTCACTGGAGCTGCAGCCGATGTCGACAGCGGCAGTGGCAGGGGTTCTCCCGTTGCCGGAGCTCCACCTGATGTCGACGGCGGGGGAACGGGGGCGGCTTTCGACAGCAGCGGTGGCCCCGACGTCGACGGTGCAGGTGCTGGCAGGGGAATGGGCGTGGCCTGCGACTGAAGGTTAAGTGGCGGAGGTTCTCGCTTCGCTGCAGCTCCGTCCGACGTCGACGGCGGCGGTGGCCCCGACATCGACGGTGCAGGTGCTGGCAGAGGAATGGGCGCGGCCTGCGGCTGAAGGTGAAGTGGCGGGGGTTCTCGCTTCGCCGCAGCTCCGCCCGACGTCGACGGTACAGGGGCTGGCAGGGGAATGGGCGCGGTCTGGCGCTCCCGTGTTGGGCCTGACCTCGATCGCTTCGCCGGAGCTCCACCCGACGTTGACGGTGCAGGTGCTGGCGGGTGAATGGGCGCAGCTTTTGGCTGGGGCTGGAGCTGGAGGTGCGGGGGCATGGGCGTTGGTTTACTACGGCGCGGGTCGACTTTTTTAACGTTTCTTGCTTCGGGGGCGGGATCTGGAAGCGCAGACTCGACGGCAACCGCTCTCCTTTGATGAATGATAGATGTCTCCTCGTTGGCGCGGGTGGATGGAGGGATACGTGGTCTGAGCCGTGTGGGGGTGGTGTGCGGTGACGCCTCACGCCTAGGGCCTCCGCCGCCGACCTGAATCAGGGGCGCGAAGGTAGGGGGGAGGCCAAAGGGAGGGCTAGGTGGCGACTGAAGCAGTGGGGCCTTGATTTGCTGTCGCTCCTGCGCATCAGGTGGGGTCGGAGGTCGGTGTTCGGGACCGCGCTCAGGACTCTGCTCCTCTTCGCTGGAATCGTCGTAATAGCCCCCCCCATCGTGCGCAGCAGGTTGGCGCTCGGGACTGCTCTCCTGCGCTTCGTCGGAGAGGTTTTCGTCGTAATAATTTCCCCCCTCGTAGTCAACCTCCATACTCTCCTCGTGGTAGATTTCAATCGGCGGCGCCGACATAAAAACGTCAACGTCATTCTGCGGGTGAGGGTTCGGCATCAGGAGATCCGTGTTGTTGGAACCAGCGTTGAGTGCAGCTACAGATTCAAAGTAGCTAGGAGAGAAGGAGGAGTAATCCTCGGATATATTGAACTCCTCGCTTGACGGAGGAGGCTGGTCGGCGCCAGACATAGGGTACAAAAGGATGGGGCTAGGAAAGACGCGTCAGAATCAGAAGTGCCTTAATGAGGAGAAAGGAGACTTCTCACCAGTGCAAAATAAGTACCTTCTGACAAAAAAAACGCGCTTTTCAAGACGCGTCACACAATGGAAGAACGCAGGCACGGAAATAGACACTTTTCAAAAACAAGAGAAGACAGAACCTAGGAAACATTAGACTTGTAGGAGATCTGGGGGTGAAGGACTTACAAGATCAAAGGAGAGGGGCAGAGTCAGAACACAGTGCTTTAGATATTGCTTCAGAGGCGGAGGTACGACGAGGAGGCTCTGTTAGTAGAGGAAAACAGAGGAGAATCAGCGGGGTCATGGCCACTGAGAGCCTTAACGTACTTTGTGTGTGCCCTCAGCAAACAGGCCTCTTGGGAGTAAACGAGCGAAAGGGCGAGATGGAGGAGAGAGAGAAAAAAAGAATGGAGGCTGTGCATCCATCACCTGACCTATACATGTACCTCCGCCGCCACCGCCTACCTCCGCTCGTGCCTCCGCCGCCACCGCATTGCCCTCCGCCACGCTCTCAGACGTAAAGTCGCTGGCGGCGCCACCGTCATCATCAACCAATGGCGTGCAATATAACGGTTAGCAGACTTGGTTTTTTTTTCCTTGACCTGTTCTCAATGGTGGCGAAGTGCGTTCAAGTTCGGGAACTATCGAGATACACTGCCCCAGTTCAACCGTGTTTTTTTTACATTTATTCGTGCAGGTAAAACTTTCGTGCACCGTTGGACCCAAAAGACGGCTAAAGTGTAATTAGCTCTCTGACCTTTACCACCATCTCGATTATGGGCCGTCGCGCAATCCATCTCACCAAGGAGGCTAAGGCCGCCGCAAAGGTATCCCAGGTCCAGAAACACTATAAGACACCACGGTAGGTCTTTGGTTCCTCATTCCGTTCTTTATTCTACCACAATCTTTATATTCTAGCTAATCTCCTATTTTAGTGGCCGAGCTGCTCGGGCACGCGCGACAAAGTCTAAGCACCACCGGAAGGAAGGCAAAGCTACTCCTCCTATGCCCTCAGTCATTCCCGACCTCGCAGCGCCCAACGACGAGATACGCAATCTCTACAATGTACCCCTCCCCGATCATGAACCCCTCTTTCGCGACGCTCTACGTTCTGCCGACGCTCTGGACGAGGACGGCCTCTTACACTGGAAGAAGGAGCCTCCGTTTGTAGAGGACGAAGACCTCACGGATCCATATTCCGCCGAATACCTCGCGTTCACGCACTCGCTCACTGTGGTGATGCATGGTATCCGCTTGCGCGAACAGAAGGCCCGCGATGCGCAACGGAAAGCTGATTTCTTGGAGAAGGGATGGAACGCTGGGATGGAGAAGTTTAGGGAGGAGGTTCGTCATTTGCTGGAGCGCTGGGAAATCGTAACCAGGCTTTCGTGTGAGCAATTCTATCACCCGTACCATAACTCCCGGGAACATGCAATGCTTAACCACTATTGCCAATGGCTCGCGCGTACCATATTCACTTTGTACTACTTGAAATTTATGGACTGAATAACATTCTTGTTGTACAACTTCAGTTTTATCAGTGAATCAAAATGAGATTTTCGTGATCTACAAGACAATGAGGACTATGAGATAGGTAGGGTGCGTATATGGTCCGCAAAGAGTCTGCGCGCGCTGGGCATGTCCCCCTCAAAAACATCCGCACCGGTAAAACCCCGCATTACAGCGGCCAGGGTGCAGAGCACCCATAATCCGCAGTCGTAACCGTTGGTCTGGTGGGCGCGGTTCTATGAATGTGCATGAGCAAGCGAAAATTAAGAAGGAAAGAAGATAACATACCACTTCAAACATCGGGTATGCTGGCCATGGTTGCTCTTCCGTTGAAATGTGAAGGCCATGGCCATGGCGATTCGCGAGCACAACCATCCGCGTGATAAGCGTCATTATATTCTGCTGAGAGTTAGATGAGGAGATAATTGTAAGTTGCGGAGGCTTACGCGGAGGTCTCGGCGCCACCCAGCACGTTCAGCAAAACTGTCGAAGAAGTAGATTGATTGGTGCCGAACATCCACCACTGCACAAACCCAATGCTGCTCCGCTGGCCGGTGAATTGGGAGAAGCCACAGCGACTTCGTCCAATACTCTGTCGGGCCGAGGAATCGCCACACATTTGCATCCGAGGCCTTGAAATGGACCCGTGGTAGGTCGTACGTGCTGAGGAGTGCACATTGCGTAGCGGCGAGGGCGTGAGGGGAATGGGGATCGCTGAATATTGTGTGAAGGGAGGCGGCACGCCGTTGAGACCTTCTCCGTTTAGCCTACCCCTTGATGCCAGAATGCGGTCAAGATCCGCCGGCTCGACCTCGATTTTGTGGAAGTCCCCGCCCCGAATGACGCAGTGGGTGAAGCGCTCCTGCATGATATGGCGCGACGCATTGTGAACGCGGAGGTCATGGAGAAGGCTCCGGTCGAGCTTATGCTGGGGCTGAATATCCCGATGAGTACAGAAATGCAATGAGAAACGGGAGGGACTCACCTGGGCATCCCACATAATCTCAAACCCGTTATCGCTATCCAGGCCAGATGTCTCCTCCACCTCGTCATCATCCCCAATCAAATCTGCAGCGTCTTCCGGGTCAACGATGAAGCCAGGATAAAGCGCGCCGTCTTCGCCAATATCCCGCGAATCGGCGGGAAGATCACTGAACCCTCCATCCTCTATGTCTGAATCATTTTCTTCGACCTCTGCATCCGCTGACCAAGCGCGACGATTACCCTGGGCGTCCGACGTCCCAGAGCGCCTTGACGTGGTGTTTCTTTCCGTAGTTGGGCGGACAGAATCATTTGGCGGTGGGGGATGGTTGGGAGGGCGGTTGAGGGACCGTGGATCATGCACAGAATGAGTACGATCGTCGTTGGGGGCACTGCTTGGTTGGCCGGGTGTACGCGGAGCCTCCGCAGGGTGAAACCCGCGTGGAAGGTCGCGCGGCAGTGGTTGCAGTTGAAGCACTCCCGCCCAGCGATGCCCTAGAGAATCGAGATACCGCTGTCGCTCCTGAAGCGAAGTAGGAGTGATTCCTCTGGTACAGATGTTAGTAAAAGATCAGATAGAACGCGAGATAGCGCACCGGGATGAGATGCAAGAGCTTTCTCAACAATGCGACGTTCATGCTCTAACCAAGTCTTGAGATTTGCGCGATCCAGGTTCAGGCGGATGGCCTCCTCACGACATCTATCGATGGCATGGAGACTCCGGATGCCATCACGGACGTCGTCGTCATTGAGCCATGCTGGAATGCCGCTGGGTGATGGAGAAATGCAGATATCTTCATAAAGCGACGAATCAGAGCGAAGGGCATTTAGCCGTGTGGGAAGGGGAGTTGGGATCGGAATGGGACATTCAACGGGGCAGAGGCGGTCGAGTTTGGCGCAGTTATCATTGAATTTAGCGATGAGCTTGAGGAGGGCAGGTTGCCGTTTGGAAATCGCCCTTCTGGTCGCCTGATATAGTTTTGTACCTTTGTTCCGTTAGCGACATTGAGAAGGCGGAGGCTCCACAACATACCTAATGGCTCTCGTCTTCCTCCGACAGCACGGTCGAGTGCCTCCCATTCTTGGAAAGAGGCAATGGCACGTCTCCTGATGACTACCTTCAAGTCATGCAGAATCAGGAGCGTGTGTACGAAGGCCCTCGGCAGGTTTTCCAACTCCGGGAATGATCCAGAGATGTTCAGGGAGGCGTAAAGCTCTTCCGCCTGTTGACTGAGCTTCTCGTGCGTCGCCTCAAGCCTCTGGAGGAGGGACACAGTGTTGGGTGGGGGGTCAGAGCCTGTAATGGCCTGTTTTGCTTCCACGATGGCCTTCTCGACACCATCAATCTGTGTTTGAAGCGTAAGTACCTTGTCGAGCTCCCGCCGAAGGCGTGCTGGGGCATCTGATCAACGCATGAAATTAGATCAGCAAGGTGGAGAGGTGAATTGGGAATGTACGGGATCGCATCGACGTCTGTGACTCCTTCTGATCCTTCCATTGGCGGCGGACCTCTTCCTCCGTCACACGGCACTGGCGAAACGTCCTCAACGCGTCCCGGAGCTTGCCTCGCATGTTCTTATCTCGACGTTCGATCGATGCACCTAGATTCTCCTGGCCTTCCGCGTTCAAAAAGGCGCTGTACTGGTCGATCATCCACATTCTCCGTGAATTCTGGAGGTGCTTTTTAGCAGATGATTGCCGCGAGAGGTGAGTAACGCACCCATTGGTTCCGTGTTAAAGGCACCATCTTACGCATCCGCGACCAGATTCGTTCGACATCTTCATGGTCCGCAAGGGAGGCGCCGAGTCGGAAGCGGGGGCCAAAGACGATGTGACACGCCCATTTGTGTCGATAAGAATGCATGGCATTGATTATAAACCCGAGTCTCTTGCGCAGGCTCTCGTCGAAGATCGGAAACTGGTGAAGGTTTTAGGAGCAGGCTCCGCGGAGGCTCCGCACGTAGGGAAGAACGTACCTTATTTACACTACACTGCGTTACACATCCAATATCGTAGGCCTGAAGGATTGTAGCCTGGGGGGGAGATGCTCCGCCAGAACTGTGAGCGACGCTATGATATATTGTTGTTGTTCGCCCGGAGTGTAGATGTTGCAGAGAAATAGTATCTGCCCATGGCGGCAGGTCATAAGAAATATACCAGCGGCGTCGTATCTCTTGGATTCGCCACTCTGAGTCTTCTCGTTGGCAGCCTTGAATGTCGACTCGCATTCATCAATGATGTCCTGTGGAATTGGTAGTGTAGCCTCCGCACGCGGATTGTCTTTGGCATGAGCCATCTTCTGCGCAACCACGTCGATCTTGCGTTTTGGGATGAAGAACGACGGCGTGTAGCCGATGGGCCCGTCCCCAGCCGAGCGGAGGTGGCGGTAGCTGAAACAGCCATCCGCCCCCAACTGAACATCTCCACCGCTACAGGATGGTTAATGTGACGCCTTTTATAGCGCAATGGGTGCACTTACTCGTCTAGGGACCTTCCCCATTCTGTGTGGCCGAAGCACGCTGGACAGCGCTCCCGCAGAACACGGCTTGCGCGACCTGGTGTCAGAGTAGGCTCCGGGGCTTCCTCCACAGCTGGCGAACTGGTTGGGGAGGTGGCAGGGGTGCTGAGGGCGCAGAGGCCATGGAGGGTGCGGACGGCGTGGAAGGCGCGAGTTGGAGGTTGCGGAGGGTGCCATGGAATTGTCCACGGTTTCCCCTGGCACCGGGGGGAGGGGGCGCACTCTGCAGCCTCCAACACAGCCTGTACCTTCTTGTCAATGCGGTCGCGAAGGTTGCTGGACCACTGAACTGCCTGGGTGAGGCTGGCGCGAAAAGGATCAACCAGGTGATCAAGTGGGTTCTATTGTGCTGGTTAGTCCCCAAGAGTTATACAGGAGAGTCAAAGACTAACCCTTTCTGAGACCACCGTAAATCCCAGACGGTCGTAAATGGTATGCAGCGCGGCGGCAAGCGTGTTGATGGTGTCGCATGAGCGTTCAAACATCGCTCGGTATATGTCCAGAACATCTAGTGAGACACCAGTGTTGGGTTTGCTTGGCGACGCAGGGAAGACCCCATGCTGAACTAGTAGCACACCGAGAGGCATGCAATCACAGGTGGTGATTTGGACGCGCAATACATCTACAACGCATAAATCAGCCGGAACGTCATCCCAGGGTTTCCGTATAACGTACGAAGAGGGTACAGGCATCTTACCACCTTAGTCCTTTGCGTACAACCGACTGTACACGGGTGCTCGATTTGCGGAGGTATGACGGGACGCTGTTGCGCATGCGTGGAGCTATAGAAATTGGCGAATGGAGCCTCCAGCAGCGGTAGGAGGCGCTCCCAGGATTCGTACAGTCGTGTACGGCGTGCTGGACCAGCTGGAAGCGGCGGAGGGAGTGCAGGTGGAGCCTCCGCGTCGATCCACTCCGTGTCTCCATCGTGCTGGGGCTCGGTATGCAGGTCTGGCTGTGGTGCCAGCGTGGCTGGAGACGAAGGGGGCATATCCACGTCTGTTTGAATAGGCTCCCCGCGTAGGCGCGTCGCGAGTCGTGACCTAACCTCTGCGAGTCGCATCGCGTGTCCAAGACCTTTAGCTGCCCGTGATTTGCGTGTATCACCGTGCTTGAGTGGGCTGGTAAAGTGGACGCCCATTCCACTTCGTGCTGCAGGCTGGCTGGCCCGCACAGAACGCTTCTGGCCCCTGGGCGCCATCGCAGGTTGTGTTAGAGGAAGAAGAAAGACGCGTCTCAAAATGGAACTTCTTGATGGAACTTCCAATTTGGGATATTACGAACAGAAGCCGTAGACTACTCCTGCTCGAGACCTTCTAGGATCTATTTACTAACACACGAAAACCATCCTTGAAGGTACCATACGTAACGTATTTGTAGCCTCCTGGGGTGTCCGTCACTTCTCGGGATGCCACTGAGCAATTTTACCTGGCATAACATGAGGGTCACAGCACCGAAGAAAAAAAGGTACAGTCGACTCTCTCTTAACCCATGGCTATCATAACCCATAACCTGCTGTAACCCATACATTTGGGGTGTCCACCACCTTCGTTCTCAATTAAATCCCATAAAACTCTATTACCCCATAACCCATACCATTTTTGGGGTCCATAACCCATATTTCACCCATTTTTTCAGCAGTGAGGCGACCTTTGAAAATAATCTCTTGAGTTGTAACTGCCGGCACAATTAACGGCCATCATTGTTTGGTCAACATGATTATTCGTACACAGAAGCACACACATGGAATAGCGAATGTCTCTCGAAATTCTCAAAAAAGGTCTCTGCACTCAAAGAACAAGTCAAAAAACGCAAAGACAGTCTAACTGAACATATTAAGAAGATGCGGAACGGCAAGGAGGATCACGAGAAAAATGGCGGCGATGACGAGGAGGAGGTTGAGCCGAAGCCCAGCAGAAAAGTTTTACAGGCCACCTCAATTCTGCGCCAGTATGTTGCTGATCTTGACGGCCCATTCGCATGCAAGATGGAAGCTATGCTATCCACATTTGGCCGTGAAACGCGTCGAGAGGAGGCAAAAACGATGGTAGACACAGAGATTACTGATTATTTCACATGTATGTAGTTATCTGAATATTTTTACAATTTTTTTTTCACTCTCCCGGAACCCATAAGCTATGATAAACCCATACCCGGTGGGCTCCACCGAGGGGTATGGGTTAAGAGAGAGTTGACTGTACGAACCAGGCCAACTTTCGCCGCACGATAATATGCAGAGGGAAGAGCTGATAAGATGTTATTCTCTCGCGCCAGAGTTATTATGTCGAACAATATGCTGCAATGCGGCACTATACGCGTTGATGTGTACTTTCTATCGGAGAAGAGGCCATGGTATTCCTTTAACGTTTTCGGATTCTCAAACGTTATGCGTTCCACCGCAGATTCTAAGATGTCCCGAAAGTCGTACTTTCTCCCGAGGCGGATGAGAGCTGAAACAACCGCAAATGGGAGCGAGGGCTGGAACAAAAACTTGCTGCGACAGAGGTCAGCGCGTTTGCAATCGGTGCAAACCCATACGGACGAGTGATATAGCGCCGTCAGGAGGTGCTCGAGGTCTACAGCCGTGTCTTGGAGCTCGACAATAGGGCAGCCGTCGACACTAGGTTGGTCGGGAGGCTGTGGCAGCCCCTGCATATCACGGAAGACCGACGAGTGCAGCGCAAGGAGACCCCAATGGACGCGAAATTGCGTGTTTTCGGCTTGCAATACGACACTACCATCGCTGTGCCACGTGCCCGAACGCGTTATGGGCGCGTCCTCAGTCCGTTGGCGCTTTGCAGGAGGCGAGGAAATAATATCTGACATGATGATGGTGGAAGACAACTTGAAGACTGGGTGTTGCATCAGTTTTGATCGCATAATATCATATGATGAATTTGAAAAAAAAGAACACCGTCGATTAACGAAGTTGAGGCAACAAAAAATGGCCAAGTGAGAGTGGTGCCTATGACCCAGACCAACTATTACTGGGAAGTGGAGATGTTCTCAATGTCCAATAAATCACTCTCCTCCGACGAATCATCAATTAATCATCGCCTATCTCCCTGTGATACCTGCGGCTGAACGAAAACCTTTGAACCAAAGGAAAGGCTTAGCAGAAGGAGTGTTCAGGTACTACCAGTGAGCACTTCCTATAGCTTGCAACCGGATTTCGATACAAATGATCTCAGTGAATCGATGGGGTTCGTGCCAAGGAATGATCCCGGGATTTCGAGACTGCGAAGAGTAGGGACAACTAGGGCGTTTTTCTGGAGGCAAGGACATAAGAGCAGGAAAGCTGCGATCGGCTATCGGCCCGAATGTCGATCAAAGGTCAAAGCGTTTAATCTTGGTCGATTCCTACGCTCTTGATGGCGCAGGTGCATTTTGTCCGGGAAATGAGGTTGATGGGACTGGATATGTAATGTTGTCAGCCGTACAAGTAGTAGCCCAAGAAAGTATTTTTCAGGTGGAAAGAAGGCATTGTGAGACCGTCTGGTGCGGCCGATTCAACAATAATTGCGTCCATTCGGCAACGGGTGGTTCTTGATAAATCATTTTCTAGAACGGCTCGTGTTCGGGACATGGCGTTGTGGCTCCACCGGAACGCTCCCACTCAAAGGGGGTGATGGCGTCAAAGGCCTGGATGATCACCTCGAGGCTCGCTGGGGAACGTGTAGTGTGGTCGGAGATGCGTGAGGATTGGGCGAGGATACCCGGTCTCGTCACAGAAACAGCGCGTATTCCTGTGCAGGCGGCGATGATCGACTCTTAATTCTTTACGCGCGGCGGAGGTAAAGCGCCACGGATCTATGGTGACGGCCAGAGTTTTAATATGCGTGTCTAGAAAATCGGGGGACTTGGACTTGGTTGTCCGATAGAAATAAGACATGGTTTCGAGTGAATCGAGGACGACTATGTCGGTATAGAATACTGGCGATTAAGGCGCTGAAAGCTTTGGAGACTGCTGCCAGAGTGCTGAAGGTTGTGGAAGTCAGAACGAGCTCGAGGATCTCAAGGCCGAGTTCGGTGGGGATATCAAGCAAAGGGGCAGTCTTATAAGCAGCAATAAGAGCCAAGGACAAAGCGCGAGTCCTCGTTTTATGAGCGGCGGGCTGCACCTGGGTCACCGTGAGCGCCGACATGGTGTGCTGGCAAGACGAAAAATTCCGAGTACTTGCCGAGAGGTCCAAAGACGGAAGCCGACATAACAAGAGATATGACAAGATAACTTGAAGCCCGACGCTAGACGCATGAGTTTGGCTGATCCGATCATAGAGCGCATTATTAGACGGTAGATCCCTCCGGACGGCCTTTGCAGTCCATAGGTTAAGGTCTAGCCAAGGTCCAGAGGACATACGTAGAGAGAACTTGAAGAAGTCAGGAGGTGATTTGTTTCTGAAAGTCTTTAGAAATAAACAATGTTGCGTTGTTGAGTTGTCTTCAACCATGACGACCTGTATTTCCGTCTGCAGCGTCCGTGCAGGTTTTTACAGGTTTTTACTTGGCAATCACCGCTACGCTACGGTTCAGTGTCTCACTCTCGTCGTCCTTGTTTCCCAGCCCCTCTGAAATTCGTGCGTCTTGCATCTATAAAGCGCTCTGATGATGTAGTGATCGCCCAAGGTTAAAACTCCAAGCCCTTGACGATTTTTGGCTGGAAGTTCCGCCCTTGGCCAAGCCTTAGAGCATCATGTGTATATTTTTCCTTGATCTAAACCAAAAGGCCACAGTGATTATTTTCCCATCTTTTCTTCTCCGTCGACGATGGCATCCAGTCTCCGACTCGGACCGGGGCAGAGAAACCGCGCGCACGCAACCCATCTGCATGGGTCATGGAAGAGGAAGAGATCTTGATGCAGGCACTGGCAGACAAAGAGGAGGGTGCGCGTCCCGACGACGGCACCATTGAGATTGACTTAGATTAGGAATCTCAGTATCTGGATCGCTTACGACCTACTGAATCAGGCTGAATATCTCGGCAATTGTGCAACAGAATGGAACTGGTTCGTTTACAACCGGAGATATACAACTATGTATAAAGGCAACCTCTTCATCTAAGGTCTTGCAACTGCACCCTCCACAATGTCCGAAGGCCACCGCGTTGCGGTCTACTACCAGACCCAATATGACAGCAGCATGGCGTCTAACTCACCCTTTGGACACTACGTTTCTCCCCTCCCGTTGCTGACCTTGGTCACCCAGTAAGCGCGGTTTAGCTCGTCCTCAAGAGCGATATATGCTACAGCCCACTTTAGCATTTTCCTCGCCGCGTTCCACATCAACAGCGACAAGAGCGTCCATCTCAACGACGACCCGCCCGAGCCCCCAAGTTCACGCAGATGTGGACGGACCTGGGCCAAATGCAGGGACAGGGCGTCAAGGTCATCGGTATGCTCGGCGGAGCAGCTGCGGGAACATACAGCCTCCTCACGCCCGGCAACTTCGACACCTATTACCCAATCCTGGCGAATTACATCTCCGAGTGCGTTTCGTCCGCTCCCCGCGTCTCGCCGAATTGCCATAAGTTAAGACGCGTCTTTCCATCACGTTAGATTTCATCTTGACGGCATGGATCTCGACGTCGAACAATCTACCTCCCTCTCTGTCATTGAGAACCTCATTACCAACCTCAAGGCAGATTTTGGCGCAGATTTTATAATTACGCTGGCACCGGTAGCGACGGCAATGACCGAAGGCTTTAGTCTCTCCGGATTCGACTATGTTGCTCTAGACAAAACGATGGGCAGTCAGATAGGCTGGTACAATGTGCAGTTTTACTCGGGCTTTGGCACCCTTTTCCCCGATACGCAGTACATAAATATCATAAACTTTGGTTGGGATCCAAACCGGTTCGTTTTGAATCTCTTTCTTCTGTCCAGATCTAACAGCACCGGCATTGCAGAGTTGTTGCATCGGTCCTCACGAGCCCCGCCGATGGAAGAGGCTATATTAGTACAGACGAAGTCGTAAGCAGCGCACAGGCCCTTTCAGCCAAATATGGCTTCAACTTTGGCGGGATTAACGGGTACGTATTTTTTTGGCTTCCTGCAGACTGCTTGACCGACCTAACCTAATTAATTATTCGAATAGCTTCGAGTACTTCAATTCACTCCCCGATGTGACACAGCCGTGGATATGGGCGCAGGATATGAAGAATGCAATGGCCAATCTGACCGCAGCCAAGAGGGAATTCGAGGCGTCCAAGGCGAAGCGCTCGTGGGCACTGAGCAGCTTGTAAGAACCAGTTACTAGACGCGTTTGCGTTGAATCGATTCTGTAAATCAAATCAAATGACGTTGTACATGTGGCTTGAATGAACTCGGAAGTTCAGAAGTAGTGTGCAAAGCCCATGCAGAGATGTGCCATAACAGGTAGCTGAGCGTATGGAGATCATGGGCACGAGAGCGAGACAAAGAATTTATCCCACAAGCGGTGACTTAAACCGAAAAAAAGGCCTTGAGCCCCTTCAAAAGACTGACCACCGAAGAGAATGCATCGTGAATTGAACTCTACTTCTTTCTGACAACGATCTTGGTGGTACAGAAGGCAAACCCTTTGAAGTGAATTTAGTTTTGCTCACGCCGCGGCACCCCAGACTTGACGTCCTTTCACCCAGGTGCTAACGACATTGCCCTGGCGGTCGAGAACCACCAAGTCAGCATCCGCCCCAGCCCGAAGGGTGCCTTTACTGTTCTCGATTCCGAGGCATCTGCACTGCCATGAGTGCCAGTTAACGGAACAACCAACAAAAAACTCACTTTGCGGGATTATATGTCGCGCATTTAATGGCTTCTCCGAGCGAGCATCCCGTAAAGCGGGAAAAGTTGCGAACACAGCTGTCGAGTTACACACTACAGTGCGAACAAACAAACTAAGCTGGAAAGCAGAATACATATATGGACAAACGCCGTACCTCCCCGCGAGGGTGTTCGTTCCCTCGAGGTAGAGCTTGTAGCCCTCCTTCACGAAACGCTTGCCGTCGCGCCACTCGTGCACGCCACCCCGGAGGTTGGGATCCAGTGGTGGAATATCCGAGCTATCTGTTGGAAAGAAGGCATTGTGAGACCGTCTGGTGCGGTCGATTCAATAGTAATTGCGTCCATCATGGCGCCCAAAGTGAATGGGGAAGTTCTGAATTTACGAGGTGCCCAAGCGGTTGAATGACTGTGGTGCTGGTGGGAAATCAGCTTGGGGAGCGGGAAATTACTGTTTTGGTGAGGTTTAGTTGTTGAACTTGTGGCAAATATACAGTGTGAAGTAGGAAGGGAGAAAGCGGCGAAGACAGGAAATGCCAAAGTACTTCGTAGAGAGGAGAAGGTAATGGTATTGTGAGGAATAAGTGATGTCGGATGACGGAGAAGATGATAAGTGAATCGGGAGTCGGGACTACAGGTCGTTCGTCAACTCGGCCCAAGGCGGGAGGTCAAAAAAGCTCGGCATATCCTCCCAAAGTTTCTTCTTTCCCTCAACGTGCAACTCCCGGCGGTGTTTTTGGCACGAGGCACAGAGCTTATCAATGGGATAAGGTCTAAATGCCCAAACGTTCAAAGATTCCAGATAATCTTGCAGAGCCTCGGATCGCACCCTGGTGCATTTGTGGAGATCAGTACAATGATCATCGTTCCCGTTCCAAAAGCAAAGCCATCCCCATGTATAGCCAGATTGACCTTGAGCCTTCAGGAGGGCGTCGCGGCCCATGACGCATCGGCGTTGGTCAAGTGGGGCTAGGAAAGCTGACGTCCCATCCCCTCTGGGAATACTGTCGAACAAACGTTTCTGCGAGGAATCAGGGCGGTTGCAAGTCACCAAAAAAGGCAGCTCACGAGGGTATGGGATCGCACTGCACGGTAGTAGGCGCAGGGAAGACATGACTGTATATTGTTCTCTCTAGCCACAGTCAACATGTCATAGATGACACCGGGGTAGTCCAGGATACGCGTCGTCTTGTATTTCGCTTTACCCGCCAGAGCAGTGTATTCCTTGAGGGTGGTCGGGTTTTCGAACATGAGACGCTCCACCGCAGTTTCCCGGAGATCACGAAATTCATACTTGCCTCCCAAACGAATGAGAGCAGCAACGAGTTCTGGAGCAAAAGTATCCTACACAACCCGAGCGACGAATAATAAGTGGATGCCACAGGGAGGAATTGAAGGAGGTACGCACGGGTTATACAACGCATTCAGGAGGTGCTCAATATCTACAGTCGTGTCCTGAAGCTCGACAATGGGGCAGCCGTCGACGCTGGGCTGATCGGGTGGTTGGGGCAACTCCTGCATGTCGCGGAAAAAGGGCGAGTGCAGTGCGAGGACACCCCAATGGTCGCGAAATTGCGTGTTTTCTGCTTGTAGGACGACGCTACCATCGCGATGCCAAATATCTGAGCGCGTTATGGGCGCGTCCTCGGTCCGTTGACGTTTTGCTGGAGGCGCGACATGGTCGCAGGAGGAAAGCCGCGACCCGAATGCCGATCAAAGATTGGATCAAAGGTCAAAGCGTTGCATCTTGGTCGACTCCTCTCTAATGCCGGTACGATTTCTCTTTTCTCTTACTGCGTCGCTCCTGAAAACTGGTCTCAGCTGTATATATATGTCAAGGGTTATGTCATTGACGACCACAAAATCAAAGCCAATATGGGGGCTCTGAATTGGCAAGATTGGCGGATCGGTCGCGCCTTCAGACTCATTCTCGACCTGGTCGTCCGTAACGCTGAATTGAGTTCGGTCGTTCTCGGTTCTCGCCTGAATGACGACAAAAATTACACGTTCAGGGTCATCTCAGTTGGGGAGAGAGCGTTCAGTGACAATTTGGAAGAGCTGGAGAAGATGGACATGCCCATGCCAGAGTATTTGAAGCAAGTCGAGGACTACATCTCTGGGCCTGAGGTGTTATATTACATGGGTGTTTAATTTACGGAACACAAAGATGGGGCACACGCATATTTTTATATCGTCTAGTGGCTTGAAATACACATGGTCCACCATGCACAACAACTTGCCAAGGGCTCGACGCGCGCACACTAACCTTGCTGGAGACCTGCGCTCTTTTTATTTCAACTTCTGTATACAGCTGGATAACACAATTTTTTACTACTTCTGGGGCGGCTGGCCCGGGAACACCATCATACTATAACCACCACCCAGCGCCTTGACATTGCCCGGGCCCGCAAGCGCCGCAAAATCCTGAAACATTTTCGCTACAGCATTTTCACCAACCCGCATACGCCAACCTGCATGCGCCTCGTACGCAGCGTTCGTCGGATCCAGCAGCGGTTTAAAGTCTGTCTTTGCGTAATCCGGGGCCCAAACTTGCTTGTGCGCTTTGGCCGCCCATTTGCTCGCGCTGGTTGCATCCCCCAGAGCAATGTACACCTCCATAATGGCCTTCGTCGCGTCAAAGTACGCCGGGAGATGCTGCAGTCCCTCGATTGCAAGTCGATCGATCTGCTCGAGGCATTTATCGATGAGCCAGTCGTCCGGGAGCTCGCGGTTGACCGCCCACATGAGCACGTTCGGATTGAAGGCCACAATAGCCGCGCGCCGAGCGTCGGAGGCAGGGGCGTCCTCGCAGGCGGGGCACGTACAGGAGACGGCGTACGGCTTGAGCGCCTCGTTGCGCAGCGCCGCAGCGGGCTCGACATCAATGTACTGGAATGTCAACTCCTCACCTGCGGCGATGTTACGGACGGCATAGAGGCGGTAGGAGAACGAGGGCAAGTCGAAGCAGGGGGCGGTATTGGGGGAGCAGCTGGTGATTCTCCGTTAGTCCTGGTACATCGGGTCGAACAAGGGCACTTGCCTATGGTTTAGACGCGAGATGTCTTTGCAAGTCGCACTGTACAAGTTTACTTCGTCGTTCATGCCGGGGCGCAGGCCTTCGATGGACAGCCCGTTGGTGCGCACAATACCGGTAATAGGGCCAGAGCCGTCTTCGCGGTGACAGTTCGCCAGCGCCATAAACGCCTCCCTGGCGTCGGGGTCCATGCGGTGGTTCACAGAGAACGCGAGGCACTTTTCGAGCTGGTTCAACGAGTACTGGTGCATTTGATCGCGTGTGAAGTTCGGGGGGAAGGACTGGGGCAGGCCGCGCGCAGAAACCAGGAGCGGGCGTTCGCTGAGGATGAGCTCCCCCATCTTGAGAGCACGCTTGCTAACGAGACCCATTCCCTTGCCCGGTATGGCCGTCATACGGAATGCGGGCGTTGTGGGGTGGATTAAGGCTGGGCAAACCCAGGGATGTTCATGAGCACCTCTTTGCTGCCGGAGAAGAAGAAGCATTCCGTGACTGGTTCGTGCTGCTTCGCGTCAAAGGGGACTGCAGTATAAGTCATGGCATTCGGGTTTGGGTGACTACCGCTGCGAGGGTCGCGTTCATTAAATTGAAGCGTGGGACCATCGGGAACAGCTAGTGCGAAGATTCAATTTTTCAACCTAGTTGAAGAGGAATGGGTAGTGAATAACTTACCGACTTTTTCAACTTTGCCAATCGGAAAGTTCGTGATCTTGAAATTATTCTCTGCGTTCGACGTAGATGGTTTCGACGCTGAACGACGAATGTGCGGTTTTAGCAAAAGCCATGAATCGAGGTTAAAACGACTCACCGGGTACTGAACCCGACGGCGCCTTCGCCTTTGAACACTTCAAAAAACCGCGTTTCATTGTTGTGGACGTGAGAAGGAAGCAAACCAGACAAAGCCAAAAGTGTAAAAGCCAAACACTTTTTACGTGTAGCGGCCATCAAACAGTACATTCGTGCATAATTCTTTTGCTAGATGGGAGTTCAGAAATCACTCGCACCCAAGGCCATAAAATATTCAGAGGCACCGCGCGAGTGAAGAGAAAAAAGAAGATAGAGATTGCTGCGTTTGTTGTGCTTTACTTAGTATTAGAATGGAAGGAACGGTTGCAGTGGGAGTTGGTTCGAAAGGCTGCTTGGTTCTGCTTGGCAGACACGTTGATCCAATCAACGGTCTTCTGAACTCTGCTTTCATGGCGTCCGCTGTCATTTCTGCTCTTGCTCTTGAGCTGAGGAGGGCCCCCGGGCCTCTCCGACGGTTAGAAGTTATTCGCGCCCTTGGCTTGTTGATGTGTTTGCCTTCAGAACAAGTCGAGGCTCCTCTCATTTTGCAGATACTTCTCGACGACTTGGAAGCCGAGCCTACCTATTTACGCATCGGAGCTGAAACATTACAGGCTGTAACAAATATTTCGCGACATTTCGACTCGATCCACGGTCCCCGTCTTATAACCGATTTGCTTAACGCGTGGCCCAAACTATTCCATTGGATCTGGATCCGTGCATCTCCTCTTGACCTCCCACCCACCGACCCTGCCAATTCTGTCATAAATTCCGACTACGTCTCCGCCACGATCAATGTCCTTTCCCTGTATTCTACTCATCCGGCCCTCTTTCGCATGTCTGCCGAGAACGAAGGCACCCCAGTCGACCTTTTAGTCACCCGACTGTGGTACTGGAAGGCGAAAGGAATCGATACCTCCATCCCGTCTTCGATCTTCCCGTTATGCCGCACCTATCTAAACGCAAACAGTTCCACGCCAGATTGTCAGTGCCTAATCCTCGGTGTTGCCGCAAGCATGCCGAGCCTTGTCGCCTCGAAACCAGAGTGGATAGCTATTCAGGACATCACCTTAATTAATCATTCAATATCCTCGACGATTGGTTTGCTACTCTGCTCCCCCAGCGCAGAGTTTACTGCCCCATCTCCCAACACTAACTCCATCGAAGCTCATCTTGGAATGATTGTCGCGCTTTCCCGTGCTCCGAGGCATCAATATGCCTTCATAAATCACCATTCACCTTCCATTGCAGCCAAGACCCTCGTATCCCTAAGCAACCTCCCTGCAAGTTCCTCGGATATGACATTGGTCGCGAAGTGTATATCGCTCTGTGTCGAGCATCTGTGCATCATATTAGAGGCTTCCGCTGGCTTCGAAACAATTTTGGAGGTGCTTGACGCAATGTTACTTCCCGTTCTCATCAAATGTTACGTCCACATTCCTCAGCTCAATGCCCTTGTTCCGACAGAACACGATGCCGCTTCTCTACTCACTACTGTTCTCTCCAAGTATCTAATCTATATTTCCGCTCGAGAACGAGTCTCGAAATCCCTTGCAATCATCGCTGCGAATGGATTCGAATTCCTGCTGTTGGAGAAATCACCTTTTGCCGTTGCGTGGTCGAACTTCAAGGCGTTGGCAATTCAACGAATGCAAATTCAGGAGCGCCGGGTTCGCCTGAAGAACGAAATAATCTGCAGCAATATAATGGTATGGAACTCCTTCCATCTTTAATGTCGTCCAACTCAAGAGACCATCCGTAGTGCCGAAAAAGTAGGACCAGGGCCGATTTAGCGTGCTGTGGTCGCTGTCACATCTCCTTCTACTGCTCCAAGGCGTGCCAAATATACGACTGGAAACACGGTGACCACAAAAAATCATGTATCAATCCTTATCCCGGTCTGTCCTTCCTCTTTCTAGCTAATTATGCCGATGCTGATTATGCTCCCGTCGCCGCCAGACCGGAAAAACTTCCCCATCGGAAACCGGGACCTGCGTTCTGTGGACGAAGTCGTCCGACACGACCTGAAGATGAAATTGCGCGAAATCCGTGACGCATGGAACACGCACCGCCATGGTACCTTGGCGCCCGTCATCGTCTTCGACTACACGACTCACCCGACGACATTTGTTACTACGTCGGCGGATTCACGTCGGCTGCCGCATAATCACGCTAGCGACAGACAGTCGTTGTTTTGGGAGGAGACGGTGGAGATGGCGGATGCAGCGCGGAAGCGGGGCTTGGACCAGGGGATCGTCGTTATCAACGTCGCGGCTGGTGGGAGCCCCTATTCGACGTCGGTTCCAATCACTCTGGACGAGCTCGAGAGGACGATTAGTTCAGCGGGAGCGCTGTTCGGGCCTTCGGCGACCCTTTGCGTTGGATAGTAGTTTAGATTGCATGATACTGTTTTGTTGTTTTGTTCAAATCGTCGTTGGTCAATAGATATGAATTTGAATTTGTCGAATATTGAACGGCAACGCAGGAAAGGTGCCAGCGAGAGTGAGACTGTCTTTCAGCAAGAAATGATATTCCTGCCTCACAGGCGTCGCGGGCCGATATCCGTGATTCAACCGTGAGAGAATGTCATTATTTTGAGGATTTATCTATTTTTCGCTCTCCGATGGCGATTTATTGACCTAGATTCAAATCAGTAGTAGAGAACTATGAATATATCGAGTAGGTGCACTTGAGGACATCAATCGCCGTCTCAACAGTCTAAATTAAGTGTCGGCTGAATTCGTGTTTGCTTAACTCTTACAGTTCTGTTCTGAGCACTTTGCGTCCGAATTCATGGCCTGAAGCGGAACCTTTCCATCTGCGAGTTATATCTTCTGGGTCCAAGCTGTTGGTTCAAGTTAGAGAGTTCCAGTTTGGGATTGTAGCGACTCTCAAGTCTTGAGAACGCTTCATATACACCTTTCGACTTTTTCGAGAGCGTCATATTGCGAGGAGCAGTTGAGGCAATATCCTAGTAGTAGGATAATAGAAGTTACAATTAAGCTAATCAGTAATAGTGAGCAAGACTATAGATCATTCGTCAACTCGGCCCAAGCCGGGAGATCAAAGAAACCGGGGAGTTCGTTCCATATTTTCTTCCTACCCGCAGTGGACGATTCTTGGAAGTTTTTACAGCACGAAGCACAGTAACTGGAAGAGCCGGAGGGTGAGCGGGATAAAGCCCAAAGGCTCACGGTGTCGTGATAATTTCGCAGCTGTTGGGCTCGCATCGGAGTGCAGATCTGTGGGTTAGTGCACTTGCCATTGCCTCCGTCTTTGAGTTCGGAGCAAAGCCATCCCCATGTATAACCGTGCTTGGCTTGAGCCCTCAGGAGGACGTCGCAACCGAGGACGGTTCGGCGTTGGTCAACAGGAGCCAGGAAAGCCGTCGTCCCGTCACCCCTGGGAATGCCGTCGAACAAAGTAGGCTAGCATGAGACATAAGGTTCAAGAAGTAGCATCGAGACAAGGTACGCACTAAGACATGAGTATGCAGTGCCCGATAATACGCGCAGGGAAGAGCTGATACTATGTTGTTCTCTCGTGCTAGAGTTATCATGTCGAATAGAATGCCGCGGTACGGCACTATGCGCGTCGATGTGTATTTTTTGTTTAAGATGAGGCCATCGTATTCCTCAAGCGTTTTCGGATTTTCAAACGTTACGCGTTCCACCGCTGACTCTAAGATGTCACGAAAGTCGTACTTTCTCCCGAGGCGGATGAGAGCTGAAACAACCGCAAACGGGAGCGCGGGCTGGAACTGAAACTTTCTGTGGATCCAGACAGACGTTAGCGCGGTGGCAACCGATGTGGGGCGTACGAACGGGTGATATAGCGCCCTCAGGAGGTGCTCAACATCTACAGCCGTATCCTGAAGCTCCACAATGGGGCAGCCATCAATGCTGGGCTGGTCGGGTGGCTGGGGCAGCCCCTGCATGTCGCTGAAGAAAGAAGAGTGCAGCGCCAGGACGCTCCAATGGACGCGAAATTGCACATTTTCGGCTTGCAAGATGACGCTACCATCGCTATGCCAGATGTCTGAGCGTGTTAGAGGCGCGTCTTCGGTCCGTTGACGCTTTGCCGGAGGCGAGGAAATATCTGACATGCCACTGCCACTGCCAGACATGGTGGGATAAAACAAGACTGGGTGATGCATCAATTTTGATCGCTAATATCATATGATGAATTTGAAAGAAAAAAACACAGTCGATTAACGAAGTTGAGGCAACAAAAAATGAGAGTGGTGCTTATGACCAACTATTACTGGGAAGTGGAGATGTTCTCAACGTCCGATGAATCACTCTCCTCCGACGAATCATCGATTAATCATCGCCTATCTCCCTGTGATACCTGCGGCCGAACGAAAACCTTTGAACCAAAGGAAAGGCTTGGCGGAAGGAGTGTTCAGGTACATTTCTTTTACCAGTGATCCACACTTCCTGTAGCTTGCAACCGGATTTCGATACAAATGATTTCAGTGAATCGATGGGGTCAGTGCCAAGGAATCGTTCCGGGATTTCGAGACTGTGAAGAGTAGGGACTATTAGGGTATTGAGAAAACCTGTTACCGGGCCATCGTTTGGGCTCCGCAAGCTCAACCACTCCAAGTATGGAAGCGTGATATCACGCCGAGACTCATCATCGCTGTTCCAAACCTCCAGGTCGCAATGAACCAGATTCGATGAGCGCTGCAGGATTGGCGCACATTCTTCTGGGTATACGTAGCGCAAGGTTAGGGAAGTCAATTGCGCCCACGGTAAAACAACGCTGGCAGCTGCAACATCATCAAGGACAGCTGTGCGTAGCAAGGGCATGTCGGGAAATGTCCAAACGCAGGGAACGTCGAGTGCGAGATCCAGGTGGCGCAGCAACGGCATCGGGCGTTCAATTGCAGGGACAGAAGGCCCCAGCAAGTGAAGCTTCAAGTACTCCGATCGTGTGCAGTGAGAAATGACATCCGAAAAGGTTTCAGGTAGGTGCAGCCACTCGCTGTATTCATCGATGTGGATAGACAGAGGGCAGCATCGGGACCTGTTTAGCCAGATATCGGATATAACGCGACGTAACTCCGAGGGAATGCGAAAGTCGGAGAGCCCGATGGCCCTCCAGAGTGCGGGGGTTGCCAGCGCTACGTCTCGCCATTTGCGACAAATTAGTGTCAGAGAGGTTGGCGAGAGAATCCCTGTAAGGGGTGGGCAGAGGGGATATACTGGCAGGAAGTGGATGAAGATCTCGGATATGATTTCGTTCGGCAATGTTAGGACTGGGTATTTGTAGGAATCGAGCCGCTTCTGCACGAGCACTTTCTCATTCCGCAATGCAGAAATTGAGCGCTCAAGTTCCAGGATTTGAACCTCTAAATCTGCGACGCGAGTACGATCCGCTTCAAGCATGGCCAAGAACGGGGCGCAGAGGTCGATGGATAATGGTAGCTGGTGTTGGGGTCTGTTCGGTGAGCGATTGCACTGCCTCCTGATCCCATCTTCCGAGTATCAGTTATAAGGTTACTAAGTCTCAGTTAGGATTCAGTTAGGCCCTGCCCAGTTCCATTCAAGTTCCATTTCTCGGCTCATTTCTCTGGCGTTGTGGCAATGTCGATCCTTCTTCCCCTACTTCTCAGGTCGAAATCCTAGATTCCTAGTAAGGGTCTTTGGCGTCGACCCTGAGGGCACGTTCCTTCGCCATTCAGGCGGCTGTGACTGGGAGTCTGGGATGAGCGTTCGCTGAAATTGCCATCTATATTGTGGATCCTTGGCTCTGAGCCACTGGCAGTTTTGTCTCAAATTTCACTTTGAAGATGCTTCGAGTCGCTGTCAGTGCTGATTCTTACCTACTCTCGATCTCGAGTCTCCAGCTACAAAATCTGACCTAATGCCCCATCTGGTGACTGGTCTACTTCCGATTTCTTTCATTTGACGTGCGTACTCCAAATTTTACCTTGAGCTATTGAGGCCTTGCATGATACTCACGATCTGAGGCACCATTGCTATATCAGCGTATATTCAAACCCAATGGGTTGCATTGCCGATGCCGAACGGCGCCAACAAGAAAAGAGACCAATCTATGTGGCCAAAGGTAGTCACAACCAGACTCTAACTCGTAGGTACTGGACTACTTTTACTACTATTATTGTTGCCAAATTAATTGCAGCAATAGTAAATAGCGGCAGCTCCCAAGCTACTTGATCCCTGTTCAATGAATACCTCGTCAGCGTGGAGCATGCAGAAATGCAGGCCTAGAACGCGCCTTGGCGACTTCAGACTGTTTCGTGCACTTGATTGCGCCAGCCCCCGGCGGGTTGACGGAGATGACGTTGCCACTGCCATCGCAAGTGGTGAATGCGCCGTGGGTGTAGCCGTTGCCGCACATGTCTTTTGGAAGGCTCAGGTTGATCTTGACGGCGGCCTCGTTCCCTGAAAAGGTGCAATATGATCTCAGCTGCCTGAGGTAACAATGAACATGACTTACATGTGCCGGCTAATACGCGATGCGAGTATAGGTGAAATTAATGGGCTAGCCACTGACCGAAAGCGCTCTGTGGACTTACGGGTTGTGATGAAGCCGTCCAGATCATTGCAGTCTGCAAAGTCAGACGATGAGCGGTGTGCAAAAGCGGTAGATGGGCAAAACCTACAACTTCCACCTTTCGGTGTGCCGATGTTGCATAACTGGCTCATTCCAACACCTAGGAAGTGAGAGCCAGTATCATTTCGGAACATTGTGCTTGCGAACAACACCTACCAACACCATTGTTGGGGCATTGCGCACGGGCACCGGCAATTGCAAAGATCAGAACAGCAGCGAGAGTGGAAGTCTTGGAGAACATGGCACCGAATTTGCGAGTTTAAAATGAAGTCCGAAGCCTGTCGGGAGTCGTTGAATGGTATGTGGGTGAGACCAGCTGAAGAATCCTGAGCAGATCTGAAGGCTTATGTACTTTTCAGAATGAATATAGTTCAAAAGATGTGTATTGATGTTTTGTAGACGTTGACTTGGGAACATAGGGATCTGAGGTGCATCTTACTGGGACAGTGGGGCGGTTCATTACCTTACATAGCTATCCGTAGTTTTTCTATTTGTGTGAACGAGTAAAAATATCAAGTTGTGTTCGCATCAACGTTGACAACCGTGCTCGTGGCGACTGATGAATATATTCAATCACAATGAATAACATTTTTGACTCGAAGCAGTGGTTTGGTGACGCCCGGTTAGTTATTTCAATATATATATATTCACCACTGCCAGCTCGATCCTCGGCTTGAGTTGCGGGACAGTCCATAGACGAATAAATCGTTTGATTAACACCGGCCTACCATCCGGATGCACAAAAAAACTTATCTCTAGTTCGGAGTGAATATTACGATAAAACAGCACGCAAAAAAGGTTTCAAAGCCTGGAGATTCTATGAAAGGATATAAACCGTTATCTACGCTTTGGAGATAACACATCTCGTGGTCGTATCGCGGTCCTCAACTGGTCTAATAATATTAATACTAAGTCTAGACTACACGTTGGCGAAACGCAACTTGTGGAAAGTGTGCGTTGCACATCCGAGTCAAGTCTCTGCCGCCGACGGACATAAAACCAAGCTCTAACCGATCAACCGCCTGGAACTCCTAAGTATTACAACAATTCCTGAGTTCAACCGGACCATGTTTATAAATATTTCGAGAGATGCAACGCTTTGACCTTTGATCGGCTTACGGCACCAATCGCCGATCCGAGTTAGTCTCTTATAAACAGACACTACAACAATAGAGTGCTCGTACCTCGCATGTTGTAGATCCGAGTCACGGCTTTCATCTTGCACTCATGTCCTCGCCTCCAGCCAAACGCCAACGGACCAAGGACGCGCCCATAACGCGCTCGGATATTTGGTATCAGGATGGGAGTGTCGTTTTGCAAGCTCAAAACACGCAGTTTCGCGTCCATTGGGGCAACCTCTCCCAGCATTCGTCGTTTTTTCGTGAGATGCAAGGGCTACCCCAGCCACCCGATCAGCCTAGCGTCGACGGCTGCCCCATTATCGAGCTCCAGGACGCGGTTCTAGATGTCGAGCACCTCCTGAAGGTGCTATATAACCCGTGCGTACATCAAGTCCTCTAGGCTCTGGGTGGCATTCAGTACTCACTGTTCGTCGCTCGGCGCGCGTAGGACTTTTCTGCTCCAGAAAGAACTCCCCTTTCCAGTGGTTTCCGCTCTCATTCGTTTCGGCAGGAAGTATAATTTCTGTGATGTTCTGGATGCCGCGGTGGAACGCCTCACGTTCTAAAACCCAACCACCCTCGAGGAATACGATGCCCTACCAGAATCCGGCAAGACGACGCGTATCATTTACTACCCCGGTCTCAGATATGACACGCTTACTGTAGCCAGAGAGAACAATATACAGTCAGTTCTTCCCTGCGCCTACTATCGTGCACTGTTCCATCCCCAGGTGAGCGACCTTTCTCGGCACTTTGTAGTCGAGAGTGATTCTTATGTTCCAGAAATATCTGTTTGACGGCGTCCCCAGAGGCGATGGGACGACGGCTTTCTTAGCTCCGGTCGACCAATGCCGATGTGTCCTTGGTCGCGAAGCAATCATCAAGGCTCAAGCCCAACGTGGTTATACATTGGGATGGCTTTGTTCTTGGTGGGATGGAGACGATGGCAATTGCGCTGACATTCCCAAATGCCTTGCGGTGCGCGCCATCCAACGGAGAAGATATCACGAAGAGTTGGGTCTTTGGGCTTTATCCCGCTCGCCCTTCAGCAGCGGTACCTACCTCTGTGCTTCTTGCCGTGAACACCGCAAGGAATCATGCATTACGGGACGGAAGAAAATTTGGGAGAATTTACCGAGTTTCTTTGACCTCCCACCTTGGGGCGAGTTGAAGAACGACCTATAGTCTCGCCTCCTTCACCATTTAACTATCTTGCCTCATCTACTTACTCCTCACAATACCTTTACCCTCTCCTCTGGACTTCAACATTTTCTGCCTTCCTCTTTCTTGCGCCTCTACTGTAGCTCCAGGCGAACAGCATCTTCATATCTTCACGCCTTACATTCTCTGCCAATATAATGCCGTTGTCGTCACTCGCCAAGGCTACTCCCGTGTACATGCTTGTAATAATAATCTGAACCATATTCAAGCCCGTGCGCTTTTCTAATGTTCTGTGCCGCCATGTTTCAAACCACACTGTTCCAGCAATACATAGTGCGTAAGAACGGTGCGCATACGTTCTGGCAAGTATGACGCTATCTCTAATCAGAGCTACAGTTCGCACCCTTGAGGATTGTTACGACAACAGCTAAGTTGGTTTTGGGCCCGCCCGTATTTCATCAGATACTTACTCAGAAATTGCTTATTCGCGCGTCAGGCGGTGTTGGACTTCGTCACTTTGACGAGGCTCGTGCATATACTCGTTCTTCGATTTCTGTATCTCCTAAGTCGGAATAATTATGGAGAAATATACATCTCCAGTCCGCTTTCTGGTTCTTAATACACGGAGACTCCGAGCCTCGAGGAGATGTTCCTGATTCGCACTCACTAATTGAGTTTCTCCTTGTAAATTCGACGTAAGTACATACATTGAATAATACTAGGTCGCCTGCCGCCGAAGCCTTTTCTTCACCGACACTCATGGTGGACATCCCTGCTACAATGGCGGTGGAAGACGACGCCGGCCACTGGGTATGGTCAACACTATTAACGTTCAAGTCGTAGATCATGCTGATCATCGGTTTTTCCTCCTCCAGCCGACCGAGCTGGAAAAGCTTCGAAATTTTATGCCCCCACCCGCCAGCCGACCATTCCGCCACAAACTTGAAGGCCCTAATCAAAAACTACTCGCAATTTTCGCGGGCCCCGAGAACTACTGGGTCCCATGGCCAATGGTATTCCCTCATAATGTCGATTGTGAAGGGCGACAAGAAGAGGATGCCAGAGCTGCAAAAATTGATGAGCGACCCCCCCAGCGTGCTTGCGGACTTGTGCGTGTGTAAGTTGCGTTCTCGCTCTGCTGGGGTTATATTAAATGTGGTCTCTTCCGATCCAAAAGATAATGGTGAGTTTCTTCTCAAAAAACCTTCAAGTGGTTGACTTTTCGGGAGACAACTTTGGGCGTATATATATTTGGCGTTACCCGTCGCGCGTCATCGAGATACATTACTATAGCGTCAAGATACATCAACTAGTCTCCCTCTCCTGGCACTGTAAAAGTTGTTAGAAGACAGTTTGAAGGCATCTTGAGGCACGAACTATTGTACAGGATGATATTCATTGAAACGGTGTCAACGACGCCTCGTTGAGGTTCCCGTTGCCCCCTTCCACCATCTTCCACAGCCACAACGCCTCCACCCAGCCGGGGTGAGGGGGACATGTTCCAGCCGCCTCCGCATCCAGCTGTGCACGCGCGGTAGCGAGGAATGCGGCGAGGCTGACCTCGTGAGCCGCGATGTTGCGTGAAAATCGCACCTGGCTTCCAACGCGCGTCTGTGTGTATATGTTCTCAGTAGAGGGGAGACTAGGAATTACCGTCAGGAAGATGTTTGCTAGCCTCTGCGCATCTGCTGCAGGCAGTACTGCATCGATCTCAGTCATCAGCTTAGCGAAGACTGCTTGTTGATAATTGGGTAGCCCAATTGATCGCATGTTTAGGGGAGAGAGGAGGAAAGACGCTAGAGCAAGGACATCGAGATTGTCTGTTGGGAGAAGCAACTTGGGAGGGGAGTTGGGGGAGGTAATAACAGGGACGGGGCGCTGGATCCAACCGAGCTGGTTGAGATAATTAATGACGCGCTTATACGCACGACGGTGCGGCCGCATCAACCCAATGAGGAATGCAAGTGAGAAAGTGTTGAGGCCAGCTTTCAGTGTCAAAGGCACGGCAATTGATAGCATTCCCGTACGGAGGTCCGACAGTTGTCGACCTTGAGACTCGCTTTGGCGCCCTAGAAACTCGACTGTCTCAGTTAATTTTTCCATCTTCTCTTCGAGTATCGCCCATGTTTTCTCCATTGCCCCTGTTTTCGCCATCTGTTGTTGAATAACAGAATTCTGGTGTTGTACGATGTTTAATATGTACAGCGCAACAGGGTCTTGGATCGGGGGAAGCTGAGGATGCAGAGGACTAGGGCCGTCGTGATACTGGTAGGGGGTTTTGTAGGTAAAGATCGTGGAAGACGTGGAGGATTTGGTATGGATGTCACTACAAGGTAAGACCGAAAGGAGGGAGACATACCGGAGTCCTTTCTGGCCCTTCCAAGTGTTTGGCCTGTCGGGGAGGGGGCATCGGGAGCGAACTTCGCCCAAGCACTTCTGGTGGTCCGCAAGAAAGTAGGAAGACTCGAACGCATCCTCCGCGAAGCGGCTCTGATCTAGTTGACGGGATTCAGAGCCGGCGCAAACTTTCGCAAGCTCAAGATAAGTACCCTAAGATATATTGGTCTGATCTCGTTATGTGACACGCGTCACAGTCACAGTCCTCTTTTCAGCATCCACGCACACAACTGCATTAACGTTCAGTGGCCATGGATCCGCCTATCTACTATTCCAAAACCGAGTTCATCGAAACCGTGAGTACTTTGGAATGCTTTTATTTTCCAGCTAATATCCGTACATCGCAGGACACGGGCAACAAAGTGTCCCGCCGTGCGACCATTGCTGGCCCTCAAAACATCATCCTGGGCGGCAAAACGATCATATCCAGCGGTGCAATAATTCGGGGTGACCTGCGACGTACCGGAGCAGGGCACGCTGTGGTCATCTCGCTTGGGCGCTACTGCGTTGTCGGCGAGGGCTGCGTGATGCGTCCGCCGTACAAGACATACCGTGGAAATTTCAACTACTACCCAATGAAAATTGGTGACTATGTCCACATCGGCGCGAACACCGTCGTCGAGGCTGCAACCATCGGCAACCACGTTGAAATTGGCAAGAACTGCGTCATCGGCAAGTTTACATTATAAAAGACTGCGCGCGCGTCGCGGACGGGACGATCGTGCCCCCGAACACGGTCATACCCGCCCTAGCGTTGTTTTCTGGATCACCGGGGCGTTTGTCGAGGATCTGCCGGAGTCGACGCAGGAAATTGTCGAGACCCAGACAAAACAGTATTACACGCGGTTCCAACCGCTCGATCGGTAGACGCCTTGATGTTT
>JARJLF010001594.1:0-70156 GCA_029378395.1 Mycena leptocephala | reverse complement strand
TCATCTGACGGTTATTGCTGTGCTTCCCGTACTATCGCCGACTTCTTTCGGTGGAGTGGGAGTGTTGCGAGCATCAGATATTTATAAGTGGAACTTCCCAAGGCACATATTAAATACTCCGCCTTTGCCGCTCAGTAACCCACCACCACAATGCCCCCACAACCCACTGTTGCCCAGCGTCGGTTGAACAACATTGTAGCATGTTTGGCCGCAGCTGCAGACACGTTGAAAGTCCTAGCCAATAGTCTCAAGAACCCTATCTTGGAGGCCATTTCTAACACAACATTGTCGCTCTCGAAATGCGCCCAGGTAGATGATACTGACTTGAAGCTTCCAAGAATCTAACTCCTCATTCCAGATGGTCAAGCAGAACAAGAAAGACTGCATCCAATTGATGGAGGAGACTCATGAGTTGCTCAATGCGATCATCATTGTTCATGTCAAGTCGGATACAAATGGAGAACTACCACCAACTGTGTCGAAGTATATCAGGATATTCACAGAGTTCTTGTATTCTTTAATCTGTGTTGACACTACTGACCACTACTTAGAACCCTGCACAAGATTTATACATTTGTCGAGGCCCAACAGGAAGGAAACAAGATCAGGAAATTCTTCCGTCAGGGGGAAATGAATACACTACTCAAGGATTGCAAGGCAGGAATACAACAGGGCCTCGAGTTTTTCCAGGTCAGCCACATTGAATCTTATAACTACTCATTGAGGGACATGGTATTTAGGTTACCACCGTCAGGCTCACAACTGATGTTAGAGAGATGCAACAATACGCAGAGAGAAGACACCAGGAAGTGCTCGATATGATCGTTGCCCTATCCGATGCGACAAGTTCTGATAGTGCATCTTCTGTATGGAACCCCCGATTTCTGATGAATCAAGTGATGACTGTTAGACAGATCAGTCAAGTCTTTTCCAGTTCTCACAACAGGTATCTTTTCCAGTCGTACTCTGTACAACTACCTTTAATGAATTTATTTCAAGTTCCACCTCAATTGCTATGCTCCCTTCGGAGCCAAAAATATTCTATGGGCGAGAGTCAGAACTTGCAGACATCCTGAACCTTTTTAGCCAGGGAACACCAAGAATAGCCATTTTAGGTGCAGGTGGAATGGGCAAGACCACTCTAGCAAGAGTTGTGGTACACCATACAGAGGTAGCTGCCAAATATAAGCAGCATCGGTTCTTTGTTGGTTGCGACTCAGCAGCAAATAAAGTGGAACTTGCTGCCCATATCGGAGCTCATCTTGGACTAAAGCCTGGGAATGACCTTACCCGCCCAGTTCTCCATTATTTCTCAAGTTCCCCACCGAGTTTATTGATCCTCGATAACCTTGATACACTATGGGAACCCGCAGAATCTCAGGGCGATATTGAAGAGTTTCTGTCACTCCTTACAGATGTGCATCATCTTGCATTGATAGTATGTTCTCATTTTTTTTTCTCATACACATTTAACCAAATATGTTAGATTACCATGCGAGGAGCAGAAAGACCTGCCAAAGTGAAATGGACTCGGCCATTTCGCTGCCTTGAAGCAGTTGACACTGGAGGCTGCCCGAAAACATTTCTTGACATGCGGATGATAATCATGACACAGAGGCGGTCGACAAAGTCCTCATCTGACAGACAACATGCCACTTGCAATAAATCTCCTGCCCATTTAGTTGACTCAGAGGCTGCTCAAGTGTGTTATCTCGCTGGGAGCAAGAAAACATCTCTGATTTCAGATGGCCATGACAAAGGATCAACTTGGACTTGTCCATTTCACTCTCTCTGACGAGTCCCGACTCACATCCTCGCCTCATTCTCAAAAACTACTGAGCCTGCTGTCCATTCTACCGGATGGACTTCTGATGTTGAGCTGTTGCAAAGTAAGCTTCCCATCGACGAGATCCTGGGTTGCAAAGCAGCATTGATTCGTACGGCTCTGGCATACAGCGACGAACAGATGCACTGAAGGCATTGGTTCCATAGAGAATACATGCACAAGGTCCAGCACTGAGGATCACATAATTCAGCCTCTCTCCGGCACTTCCAAGAGCTACTTGAGATTTACCAAGAACCGTCGAACGCAATCTAGTCCTCAAGCAATTGCTCGAATATCATCTAATTACTCGAACATCCAGAATGTCGTGCTGAATGGGCTCCGACAGGACATCCAATTTGCAGAATAGCATTTACTGCACATTCTATTTGAACTCTTTTTGCAGGCTCATGGTCGAGAACGACTCATCTGATCAATCAGATTCAAGATATCCTTCCACAGCCCTGTGATCATCGACTGAAATTTGCTTTATCACTGAATTGATTGCTTCGTGGAGATATCATCCAATTCCCAATCTGGAGACACTGGTTGTCAAAGCTCTCGAACACTTGGATCATTCGATGACCCAGATCTCAAATGTATGTACCCAATTGATGTTGGCTTAGTCAGTACTTACATGGATTATCTAGGTCGGTTATATATGGTCCAAGGCATTACTATATTTCCACGATGATATTGCTGCAGCTATGAATCTTTATCAAACTGCCCTCTCTTTGTCAATTGCAACCAGGAACATCAAAGGCAATGTGATGCATTGCATCGTTTTGCATGGATAAAGTGGTATCTTGTGATTACCCAGCAGCCCAAGTGTATGCATACGAGTCTGAGAGGCTGGCGAGGATTTCTGCAGATCTATGGAGAGAAGGTCAAGCACTACGTATTCAAGCTATGTGCCAAACTGCACTTGGTAACTATTTACAAAGTGTTTCCCAATGCAGCAGGGCAAGAGATCTCTTGCCCTTTGTGGCATGTCTGGCGGTAACCTAGACCATGCTATCAGGGCCTCTCAGGCTGAGGTGCATAGGTACAAATCGGAATATATTGACGCCCGCAATATCCATACCCAGATTCTTCAAGAGGTTTCTCTGGAGCAAGATCCATATCTCATGCCTTCACATTGTTCAATATTGTTGAGATCGATCTGTGTATTGGGCACCAAAGGACGAAATTCAGAGAATTATTGACAAAATCAGAACAATAGTCCGACTATGGGTGATGCCATGCTATTGCAATGGTGTAATGTTGGACAAGCAGATATTTACCACAGGGTCGGTGATATGGTTGCAGCTAGGGCACTGCTCCAAAAGGGCTTCAAAACAGCTAGGGGAAAACATGCCGAGATTGTGTCTTCATGTCTGGAGAAACTCGGTGACCCAAGCTACTGGAATGATTCCCGATGCACATCGGTCTGGACCACAGTGTTCCTTGTATATTCCTCAGGTCAAAGGGAAACTGGAAATTCATAAGGCCTGCAATTTTTTGGGGACAACTTCCTCGCTCAGGGTGATGAGGATACAGCAATCAACCTCTTCATCGTTGCCTTGGGTGGATTTACTCGAATGGATGTTCATCGTGGCCGAGCAGAGTGCATGCTCCGTCTTGGGTCATTGCAAAGCGACATGGCAACTTAATGAAGGCAGTAGAGCTTTGGCAAATAGCGAGACCACTGTTTGAGCGGTCTTTACAACAAAACAGGTTGAATATATTGATGAACGACTGGCCGCTATCCGAGATGGGAATTCGAGGGATGAGTGTGAAATGAACTCGGCTCAACCTACAGAGCTTAATGTACTGTCTGGACTTGAAGGAGCGAGTGACACTCCATCTGAAATTGAAGATCAAAGAAGCTGGACTTGGAAAAGTAGCTCGGTCGTTGTGGGTTTCATTTTGAAGGAATTATGTACTGTTGTATTAGTCTTCTTCCTAACCCTTCTTTAAGTATTCACTGTAATTGGATTGATCTGCCTCAAGTCTTTTAAGGTCCGCAATCTTCACTTGATCTCAGATCAATTTATCCCAGTGCCAGGAGTCGTACAGTACCTCGTCACTACGTAGGATGAGGATCTTCGTCATTTGATAGGGCATGTTCGTCGGATGTCTGTGTAAGTTCGTGAGATCAAAATTAAGCGAAGGAAACCTCGTCGGAAGCGGGCGCGTGCTCCAGAAATTGTGCAAGTTCGTCGCAAGCCCAGATTCTGCCAGCCATCTTCTCGGTTCACGGTTGAGTGATGCACTTTTAATCCTCTCCTCCCACCATCATCTCCTCCGCCCACCCTGTGCGGTTCTGACCAATTTTGCAGTGCGTGCCCGACCGCTGCTTGACACTGACACCCTATTTCTCATTCTCACAGGCAGCGATGGACGAGTCGCAGTTTTTATCGCAGTTTCGGGATGGTAGCAAGGCACAGCAGTAGTATGCTCCCCATTTTCATGAGCTCAAAAATTTCACCCTCCTGCTCAGACAACGGCCACACAACAGTTCGGTACCAGCTGCTCGTGTAATGCCATCGTTCGCATTCTCCGGTGCGTACACACTGTCGGCAATACCCACGATAGCCCGCTGACCACTCGCGCTATTCTATCACTAGCCGTTTTTGGTCCATAAATCTTATGGATTTTGGCCACCAGACGCCGTTTTTACCTCTTGGTGCGTATGTCATTCTTCAAGGATACCGCGACGGTAACTCTTTTCAGATTTGTTTCCTGGCGCGTCACAGCCCGGCTATTCTAATTTCTGGCTACCCGACGGCCACCCGACTCGTGAGACGTCGCAGTGCGTGCAGCCTTCAGCCAGCGCCGGCTCAACTCCCTCCACGAATTCGAGTGTAGAGGATTTTTTCTGAATGTTCACTTTGTGTATCGTTACAAAAGGGCCGCCAACTACCTTGCACAGTGGATTTTAGACCAGACAGTTGGTGATTCTCCTCAAGTACGCACATAATGGCATGCACAATCAAACATATCTCAGTGTCTGAGTACTATATGCGAATTATTGCAGCGCTTATGCTTACGAGTGATCACGGCATCGTCGGAGTTCAATGAATGGTCTCATGATTATTTCATTGATCCCGGTGCTGGCGCGTCGGGTCCCTGCGTTCATCATTTGGCTTAGACAGTGATAATTTTACGGTGGGGGCAGCTGTTGCATGATCTAGTAGCACTGAACAAGTCCCCCTTTGCTACCATTAGTGGACACCTGGTTACACATTGATCTGCTGGGCTTGTAAATGAGTTGAATGGAGATTTCAAGGTAGGTCAGAGGTTACTCCTACTTAGTATACGCGCCATTGGTGTCTAGGTTGCAGTACAAAACTCAACTCGTCAAATGGTTTGAGTTCTATACCAGCCAGAACAACTCAACAAAATTCTGAAAATATATGAGGACCCGAAATAGATGTATAGCTAACTATTAACAAGAGCTCGCGCGATCGCAGGGATGTTCTTGCCACCCTGTCCATATCCAATCCAAGTTGAACATGAATTCACGTGACTGGCCATGGTCACAAATGAATGTACTGTACCAAGTTATAGGAGAAACGGTCACGGTAACGGCCCGCCCGTTGCGTTGCCTTTTTTTGTCCGGGTGGTCACGGTCACGATGAAGTTGGTTGCCTTCAAAAATCGTGACAAGACGGGAAAAATTCTGATTTTTTCGCCAGAGCTGCTGAGGAGGCTCTAATGACTCCAGTAGTTTTGTGGAACAGATTATACACACCACACCTCCTTCAATTCAACTTGAGCTCCCCTGAAAATGCAACCAAAAAGACTTCATAGTTGCTTCCTCAGGCAACGGTCACGCTCACGGTGGTGCCTTGTTGCCTCAAAAATGGCAACGCCTCTGTCACGGTCCTCGGGGTGTTGCTCCCCTACAACTTGGTACAGTAATTGCACAGTAACTTGATAGGTTTTCTAGGCAGTTATTAGGGTCGTTCACAGTTCCCTTTTTCGCGTCCTTTTTACTCCCCTTTCTCCTCCCTTTTTTCTCCCTTTTTCAATATGTAACTGAGTGAGCCATAAAATCCAGAACAATTCACCCCAGTCTTCTTTGAACATCTGAGGTGGTATGGAACCTTTGGGGAACAATAGGAGCACCCAAACTGCATGAAGTGGAGAAAGAGTGTTGAAAAGGGCACGAAAAAGGGCGGAAAAAGGGAGTCGCGGCAGGGGGTTTCACAGTTCACTTTTTCCTGTCCTTTTTCACTCCCTTTTTCGATGGATTTCTTTCAGTTTTTCAGCTGGGAGGTTCGTTTTTCCCCCCTTTTTAACACTTTTTACATATCAGAATTGAAAAGGGTAAAAAAATCCGGTGAAAAACGGCGGGAACCACAAAAAGCCCGAAAAAAGGGGGAGAAAAGGGCAGGAAAAAGGGAACTGTGAACGACCCTATTATCATAAAGTCAGTAACCACCTCGATCAGTTGGAAATAGAGGGAGAAACAGATGATATAGGCCTTAATGGCGGTACAGAGCTTTACCATCAGTATCTAAGTTTGGTGGAGGTAGCGTGTCACACAAGTGTTTGTCGAACCTCACATCAACTCTGAATGTACTAAAAAGCCAAAATATCGTGTCGAGAATGAAGAGTTTTATTTGCGCTCACCCTAACCTAGCCGGTGTCAGAATGCTCGGAATGTCGAATTGGTTCAACTAGGTCACGCATCACATCTGGTTTCAATTTGAATGGACCCACTTCTTACCTGACGAGCAACTGACGAGGTTACTCATTCACAATGCCAAACTTGGCATGCGACGAGCTTGGCTCGCAAGCTGACGAACTTGCTCTATCAAATGACGAAGGTCCTCATCCTACGTAGAGACGAAGTATGTGAGGGCCCATAGAAGTTGGAAATTCGTCAATAACGTCTGTGCGAGACATGGGCGCCAGGCTCACCTTGATAACACCTGTCTGATCGGTGTAAAGTGAAAGTAATCCTCGTTAGCACTTGGTGGGGTTTCAGGTATCTTTACATGAGTTCATTGATGGGCAGAGATATTCAAGGATATTAAATATACGTCGAGCGCCATCGATTTATTCGCAAGCTCAGTAGCCTGGGAGCCGGAAACGGAAGGTGCATATAGCGTGCATCGTATTTGAATCTTGAGGAACAACAGGAGGCTACGCGGTGCCAGACTCTGGAGCATCGAGCATCAAGCATCTAGAAAAGAAAATGCCCGGAGTCGCTGGCAAAGACAGAAACACCACAGCGATCATGAATATGGGGGCCTCGTGCAAGGAGATGTAGAAGATGAGATCCAAGAACCAGCGTCAACCGACTCGGAGTTAGTAGCAAATCAATACGATTCAGAGCAGGGCCACTGTACGTGCCCAACGAGAAGCAGCCGAACTCAATACCCAAACCTCCGAATCTGCAATGATTGGTATTAGAACGTAACGCGCAACGGTAACTCACCACAATCGTCCGTCACCTAACTCACCTCAATCACCGGCATTCGCTTGATAATGGACGAGGTGAGATGCATATACAGTATGCGCTCGCCGAAGATGCAATTCAGTGAGCAGCCTGCTGGCCGGAGTAAGCACTTGGAGCCTGAGAACAACTGTACACGAGCGAGACGCCGAGAGTCAGAGGATCAAATCGCCTAGGTGAACATTGACAGTCAGACGCCGGGCGCGCAAAGCCTGAAGCGAGCAAAATGCCGACACTGGGTAAGCCAAACCCGAGCCCGAGCCCGAGTAGGCCAGTAAGCAGCTGTAGCCTGCGGGCTGTAGGCTTCCCACACGCCGAGTGAGACGCCGAGCGCGACACTGACGAGCGCAAGAGTGCTTCTAGCTTCTTAGACGGGTAAGCTAGGCGGGCGAGGTCTTGCAGTACGTTGGCGTGGAGGCGGGAAGAAGACGCGGAGGGAAGAAGCTGATGAGGCTTGATGCTTGATGACCAGCAGGATTATCACGGGATCAGATCCCGCCTTGCCTCGGCGCCTACCCCAAGACCAACAACACTAACAACACCACCCTCATCACCTCCAATCTTGATCTTCGAGGACATCGACCAGACGCACCTCCCGTTCCCTCCCCTCCTTTCCCACGTAAGCAATTCACCCCACATGACAAGAATGATGCATTTTTATTTTTATTTGGAGCGTTGGGTCTAACCTAACGATACTCAGGCAGCAGAAGCATTCCGAGGTCGTCCACTATTTATTCTGGTTGCAAGCCAGATGTTGCCGGTGAAGTTGTCCAGGAGGAAATGCCATTACGCACTATAAAACCGTATGTGGGACTCCAGCGTCAAATTTAGCATATGCCTTTAACAGTATCATTACATAGCTGGATACCCACTAAAGCCCCCTTCGTGTAAATCCAATCGTCCGGCAGTGATTCTTCATTTAACAGCAGACTCCAAGTGTTCAAAACCAGCTGTTTATTCAGCGATAACGATCCAAACCTCACTTTATCGGCCAGGATTCTGTCTCTATTAAGAGATGCACTTATGGACCTCAGCCACTGATTATGAATTGCTAATTGGATGCATTTTTATTCACATTGTGATATTCAGTGTTCTAGCGCGCTGCAGGATATCATAAGGGTTCATACATATCGCAAGGGTTCATACATATCGTAAGGGTTCATACCATATGTAGAGGGATTCACAGCGAGGTATCCAAGAGGTGGGCTGCCGAAGATGCCGATCAATCAACCAAAGTTTCGACCGTCGGTCCGAACCTCCGGTAGGGTTCGTCTTCTGCATCTTTCTCTCTCAATATTGCCCCAATAAAAAATCTGATATACAAAACCCCCCCATTTTTGTATCCTCCTGACTGTCCTAGGTACTTTGTAGGTGAAACAATGTAGTCCTCCCTGACTTCCCTTTTGGACCACGAATGATGCGTCCCCAATATCTCACGAAGAAGCCCCCCTACACAAAATTTGACTAATCCAAGAAAGGTGTTATCAGGCTTTGGCTATTTATTGGTATATTTATGGGTATTTTTGAAACAGAGGTTCTTGAGATCTAGGCTTTTGAAAATTGTACCCATTCACACAGAAGAACCAGGATTGACAAAAATACTTTTCCACCTGAAAACATCCTTTCAAATACCATACAATCGGAAAAGAGGTTGATCTCAAAATTTTGTGTTGTGTCCACCTCTTGGAGGTATCAAGAAGAAAAAAACAGGTATGTGCTACAAGTGTACGAGTCCAAGCGAGTCACTAGCGGGTAAAAAGACAAAGACGTCGATGAAAGTTCTCGAGAGTCGGGTAATCGGCAGGGAGGAGGGGCAGGGAGGGGAACATCGACGAGAGGTGGAAAAAGATAAATATACAACGAAGTCCGCCCCCCTTCTCATTTTTTTGCACCCAACCTACTCCGGACTCCTCTCCCTTCTCTCATCCCGCTCACGCTCCTCCCTCTCCATCTCCCTCCTCCCATCCCCCAACGCCGGCCTCAAACTATCCGCCCCCGGCAGCTTCGGACTCGGGTTCGCCGCTTGGGGGTTGGGTGTGCCCGGGTGGGACGCCGACCCGTTCGCATTTTGCTGTCCGTTCGCGCCGTTTCCGTTGGCGGAAGCGGAGGCAGGGGCGGAAGATGAGTTGGGATTGGGATTCGGGGAACCGTTCGCAGGAGGAGGTGCGGAGCCGGGCGGGGGTGCGTAGTGTGTGGGGGGTTGGTAGGGCTGTGAAATGAGACAAGAGAGGTGAGCATGCTATTCAAAGATAGACAGAGAGTGAGGAGCATGAAAGGAAGTAGGTAGGAGCAAAGTAGGAGGAAAGTAAGGAGCGCTGGTGTGGTCACGATGTTCCAAAAAGGAAATCGAAGATTTTGCCCGAATAAAGCATGGTAAAATGCCAAAGAAAGGGAGGCAAGGAGGAACGTCGAAAGAAGGGAGAACATTGAAAAGAAAAGAAAAGAAAAGAAAAGAAAAGAAAAGAACGTACCTGAGCCTGCGGGGGCGAGCGCGAGCGGCGGGTGGAGGACGCAAGAGGCCCGCGCTTGTGGGGGAACTGCTCCGGGCGGGGACGCGCGTGCGTGCGCTCGAAAAGGCCGCATTTGTTGCACAACTACGCATTCGTCAGCAAAAGAACGCGTACGAAGAGAAAAAACCCTGACCACTTTCCCCGGACTCAAATTACTCCTCCGCCACGTACTCGTATCCGTCGTGCAGCAATTGAAACACCTCCTCCGCACGCGATCACTCAACTTCGTCCCCGCATCGTCCGTGTGCACGACCTGAATCACGCCCGCGCCGCCGCCGCCGCCCTGGGGCGGGGCCATCGGCGTGCTGAGGACGGTGCCGGGGAGGGGATACGGCACGTACCCGTCGTGCGCGATGGGGAATGGCTGGGGCGCGTACTGCGTGTGCGGGTGGGGATGGCCGTCGTAGCCGCGGTGCGCGTCGTCGGGGTGCGCGTGCGGGTGAGGGTGGTATTGCGCAGGCGGGGGCGGGGGCGCGTACATGTAGCCGCCCTGGTATCCGCGCGGGAGGTCGTACGCGACGTAGTGGTGCTGCTGCGGGGCGGCGGGATGGGGTGCGTGTGCGGGGGGTAGGGGAGAGCGGCGGCCCAGGGCGGAGACAGGCGGGGTGGAGACGGCGGAACTGTCAAGGGAGGAGGCCGACGGCGAAGGGGAGCCAGAGTGGGTGGGGAGGGTGGCGATGGGGGCGGGGACGCGCGGCGTTCGTACGGAGAGCGGTGTTGCTTGCTACTCGGAGCCGGGGGCGCAGCGTAGGGATAGGCGGGCTGGGGCTGGGTACTAGACATTGGATATGGCTCGACGCTATGGGGCACCTGCTTCGTGTTGTTGCTTTGGAAATTGTCGTACGCCGCGGGGTCGAGGTTCTTGTCTCGGTTGGTCGGCGCAGGGGTGGGTGGGGGGGAAGTTACCGGTGGCGAGGACGCGTCTCTGGAGGGCGGACGGCTATTTGCGCTGTTGGTCTGTTCCCTGGAGTGATGATGGAACGACTGAATCAGCGAGAGCCGCTTTTAAGCAAACGGGCACTTACCATCCAAACATGGCCCAAGACAATGATAGCTATGATTAAGGAACAAAATCCGAAAAAAGTTACCTGTCACCTTCCCACACCCAGATCGGAGATCGAGCTGGCTCGGTTTGCGCGGATGCTCCATCAGGTACGCCCGTCTCGCACGCCGCTCCTCAGATCACACGGCCATCAGCTTCTTTATTCACTCCAACCAGCCAATGAGCATCCTGCACATGCCGGTGGGCGACTGGCGTCCTACTCTTATCACATACATTTTCGCTACTGTAGTACACGGCTGTGTCCCTTCAGATCTCCCAGATCGTCCCGGAGAATATAATCATCCAGCGGGATCTCCCATTGGATGCTTTGAATGTGCGTTCTCTCACAGACACAGTGAGCGCACACCGCCCGCGCAATGATCTGTAATCTGTCTGTCGAGCGGGAGATAGATGCAGGACCCTAAGCATACGATAGACTTACTATACAATAGACGCACTCCAAATTTTGCTAGCACATACTTAGCAGATTGAGGCATGCATAATGAAGCCCAACAGCAACTTTGACCCGAGACGCGTGCATCAGACTTTTGACATTTGACTTGTGACCTTGTACAAGGCCAAACAAGCCCGTTTTTCGCTCTTTATTAAGGATAATTTTAATCAACAACCCCCCTTGTTGATGTATGGGGGGTTGCTGCTATTCAGCAACCCTCTGATTTGTAAGTCCAGATCTGATGGAAGCAGTGGCGGGAAGGGGCGGGACGTGTTCGGGCTCTTCTTGGCGACGAAAAAGGCTAGAATAAGTTACAAAAATTCATTCGAAGGAGGAAACACTCGAGACAGCTACTCGATTTTTTTTGGGCTGAAATACGGGAATCAATCGCATTTTCACACTTTGGATCTGCTGGAAGTCAAAAGAGTCCAGAAATAGCCGGGGAGAAAACGCAAAACAATTGGAGGAGACACACAGGCACATACCCTATAAAATATTGCACTCTTCTGCACCCGCGATGTGGCCAAAATCGACGGCAACAGGCGGGATAACGGTGTCAAACCCATTTTCAACCTCCGCTTCGGCCTCACGTGGGGGAGTTGCTGGATAGGAAATTTCTATCCAGCAACCCCCCATACACCGACAAGGGGGATTGCTGATTAGAATGACCCATTTATTATCAGTCTGTGTCTTAATTCCCAAAACTCCGGGCACTCACAAGGGGGTAGTCCGCAGTTATGGCCTAGTCCCAAGTTCTCAACGACAGGTCATCAGCTTATGATTCCAAGTCCACGCGATCTTTTGGTTCAATTGAGAGATGATTGCCGATGACCAGGCTTCTCAATGCGCAGTCCGCAGTCGAACGGTTTTCCTTATCTTCTTCAGATCGGCCGTTGTACTTCCTGACGGACTTCACCCTCCACACAGTGCCAAACTTCGGTCTGGTTTCTTGCACCTCAAGAAAATGATTGTACCCAAAGACACGAAACAGGCCTCCGTGAAGCCTCCCAGCTACCACTCCGGGTCCGGTTCTTTCGATAATAGGGACTCAAAGCTTAAGGTTCCTAATGTCCCAGAACAAAGGTATCGTCAATCGACATCAGATAGTATGCTTTTCCTCATTTCGAGGCAGCCAGCGGCCAGTGACAAGCACCGGTTCGAGTTCTCAACGGTTACGTTGCACACAGTGTAGCTCCCACAAGGTCGCATACGATTCGGCTCCGATCAAACCCAGAAATTCCATGGCCGGAGGTTCACGTATGGTAAGATTTCATCTTGAGGTGTTTTGTCCCTTCTTACAAATGGGAATCACAGCGGGAGCTTACTTTGCCTTGTTCATCGTCCTCTTCGCGATAGCTGAGGTTGTAACGGAGACTTTGGGTGGTAAATTTGCTGCCTCGGGTGCGCCACGATGCTTCCTACAATTTCCGTGCTTCCTGAACCACGTTCAATCGGCAGGTGTTCTTCAGATTATAGTTGCTCTCATTTCTGCCGGACAGGCGTGACACTCGTGAACTTGTGGGCATCCTTCCATCTTCTACTGGAGGCATAAATATCATTCAGTCTTCATAGGCTGCGCCTAGGACGTCGAACCCAGCCTACGAAAGCTCGCTTTTATGTATTGTGCGGATTGGGTTCGGGTTGGTTCTGTGAGTAGCTTTCCCATGGTATCTTGGTTCAATCGAGTGACCATTTTCTCAGGTCTCACCGGTGGTGTGGTCTCTATGGATGTGGAATTTTATGCCAACTTCCCGGAACCTTTCCCGAGCTGTCCATTGTTCACCGTTGTGAGCATCCTCTCCGGAGGCCTTTTAACTACATGTAAGCTCGGCGGATCCATGTTTGAATTTCGCCGGCTAAATAATCATCTTCTAGTGATCGGGGCTGCATGCGCCGAATATCGCGGGTTTCGTCGCGTCAACAAGTCAACAATTGCCTCTTTCCCGGGCAATCTGGGCCATGCGACTATGACGGACCAGCCTTACCCGTTGAAGCGCATGTCTACGAACGACTCGGTGTAGACGTTGGTTGCATGAGTGGACATTTTACGTATTTATGACGCTTCTGTAATGATCCAACTAGCCTTGCTAGAAATGTTCAATCTATGCCACTTTGTTTCAGAATCGGCGGCAGAGGTATGACGTCACTTGAATTCTTTCCTATGGACATACAATCAAACTCAGCCCGCCAAGACGCCTGCACGCCAGATGCTGAGACTTGCGATCTTTTTGCGAACAGCACCCCGACTAGCTTTATAACCTGGAGCCACTGATTTATGTGCATTTAAGTACCAGACCTCCGAACTTGTTGGTTATGAGCGATTGGCGGAGGATTTCATGCGTGGGCCCGGCAGGTCTGAGGTGGCCATACCCTATCGTGATGCTCGAGAGTCGATATCAAATATCGACCGCGAGTCCGACACATCCGGCCTGGCCTCGAACATCATCCGGTCTCTTTCTTATTCGGATTCCTGCACATCAAATTCGTGGGCCCACCGCGCCACTCGCCTCGAACGGCGTCTACATCGGCATAGCACCTTGATCCGTTGGGTCACGGCACAGTCATTGCTTCCGCTACTCCTTCATGTCTTTACTTTCCTTTCCCGTCGAGCTGGTCTCAAAAATTCTGACAGGCATGTCGATTGTAGATCTCTTGAGTGTTACCAGGGTCCAGGGTAAACACGGAGTTGGCCAATCTCCGTATCTCCTTCCTCATCCGTCTCCCAGACCTCGCGTTATCCCAGGGCTGTGTGCCTGGCAGACAGACAAGTATGGCGACTCGCCATCGATTCCGACATGCTGCCTTTTCCCGCAGGGAAGACTCTTGAGTCGATTCAGCTGCCTCTCCTCTGTTGTGCCGCGCGAGCGATCTCGATTTCGAAGGCACTTCAAGGCCCGAAAATCGTGCCCCTCAGATTTGTCGAGTTGACCAACCTTTATGATCTCGACGCATGGAGAATGTGCCTACCCGAAGTGCCGTCGCGCTGTTATATTCTTCCGGGTGGTCATTCTTTCCTAATCGGAGGGACTTGGCTCGGCCTGTATGATATACAGCGAACATATCCGCATAAATTCAACTACAATAGTCTGTGTATATCTGGGAGAGTCACGACAATGGTGATTCGTCATCCTTGCCGTCCTTTGGATACACAAATTTGAGTGCGAGAGGTGAGGATTTTCTTTAAAATTCTCATATGTCTCCAGTCTCTGTCTTGACCATTTGGACAGTTTCCTCTGCACGTACATGCTCCAATCTGACTCGAGTTCGGGATATTCAAATGCGTCTGCGATCTCAGTCACCTACACCCCAAGTACTCCGTATATGGTCGGCGGATTGGCCGCGGTTGAATTTGGATTTGATGTGGCCGCCCATTGTTCTCTTTGGGCCGGATATCCGGTGACATTGCGTCACCATGTCACAGCCCCGTCTCTCCTCGACGTTATAATCTCCTCCCTGACCCATACTCGCCCACAGCGCTCGGCCTGGGGCCAGCGGCCACTCCAATGGGGCCTATTGCAAATGTGCTCATAAAGTTCAGTAATCTTTAGAGGTGGAGCCAACATTCCTTGTGTACTTCTGAGTCTGCCAGCAAATGAAAGGTGATGTTTTAAAAAGAATGCTGCTATGCAGGTTTGAACCCACGACACATCAATGTGCATTACATATGCACACGAGGGAAACACGCGGCAATTTCTCCGAGCCATCAATAAGTGAGCAAACTGCCGTTCATAAGCGTCTGCGGCTTATGAACTGATAAGCGGCGGGGCATGCCCCCTGTGTGAAGCGGATACCCTGTTGCCCTTTGCTCCGCTGTCTCGCCCTTGTGCCTCCGAGTCTCCCGTTGGGCCTCCAGGACAGTGTCTCGGGACGTAGCGTCAAGCACGTACCGCGTAACATTCACAAGCGACTCGTGGCCGCTAACGAACTTTCCACCGGCGGATATATTACTCAGGGGAACAAGCAACGGGCAGGAAGGAATAAGCGGTATGAAGGCATGGAACAAGCGGGCAAGCAGGCAGGCAGGGAACAAGCAGCGCTGCAGCGGACAAGGGGGAAACAAGCAGCGAGCAAGTGGGGAACAAGCAACAGGTTGCAAGCGAAAGGAAAATGCTGTAACCTAGGTGGGAACCAATGGGACAATGCTCGACAGAGCAAGCAGCATGGCCCCGTGAATTTATTCACGGGTAGCGACTAGTGTACACAGAATATCGCGGCCCTTTGATCAAGGTTAGCATGTTCACTAGGTATTCAACACTGCTATATCAAACATCCGCATTCCATCGCGATGCCTCAATGCACCATGGTTCGAATCAACTTCACCGCCTCGTTCGACCGCGGAGTGATGGAGCACTTGAACGGGAGTGGTGCGCTGCGAAGCCATGCGTAAGAGCCACGGCTCGGTATAAATATAATAATACCTTACTAACGCCGTAAGATATTCGAACGTGGGCTCAATAACGTGGCCTGCTTCATCGACAGTTCGACTTTTTAGATCATAGAAACAGAATATCGCGGCCCTTTGATCAAGGTTAACACGTTCACTAGGTATTCAACATTCCTCCACACTAAATATCCTCCACCAGCATTCTTCATGTTCGAATTCCATCGCAATACCCATTCAGTGCACTACGCCTTGGATAAGTGCCACGGCCTCCTTCGACCGCGGAGTGATGGAGCACTTGAATGGAAGCGGTGCGCTGCGAACCGATGAGTAAGAACCACAGCGGGGCGAGGCGTAAATATAATCGTGTATTACTATACCTCACTAAGGCCGAAAGATACTCGAACGTGGGCTCAATGGGACGGCCCGCTCCGTCTACGGCCTTGTCGATGTTGAACGTCGCGAGAATAGACACCACCGTGAGCCAGATGGACGACCGCGCCATGTGTCTCCCCGGACAGATTCTGTGTCAATGTTAAAACTCAAATGAAGGTACTCCCTGGATGGCACAACCGTACCTCCGGCCGAATCCAAACGCCGCGCAGTCGGGGTCCTTCACGGCTGGATTGGGCTTCCCGTCAAGCAAGAAACGCTCGGGTTTGAAGGCGTATGGATCGGGGTACATGACCTATGGAAGAATTATGTTGAACTAAAACCGAAATTAGGACGGGCAGACAGGTTAAAGTACTTCGTCGTGCAGAATCGCCCTGGAGGTGGACAACGTTTAGAAATAATGAAGCAACGAGAACTCCGGATAGCTGACCAGGTGTTTCCAATTACTACCGAGCCGGCAGGTAATCTATATCCGCGATATTCGTCCTCTATTGCTAGGAAGTGCGGGACCCCTGGAGAGGCAGAGTCATGACTAGGAGGGGTATCACAATAAAAGACATACCTATAGGTGTCACATTTTTCCACCGGAGGACTTCCTTGACAAGCGCGGAAACGTACGCATAGCTGCCTCATCGTCAAAATCAGGGAGATATTTTCCGCCGGTGACAGCATCAATTTCGGTTTGAGCTTTTCGCTGCGCCTCCGGGTTGGCGAGCATGGCCAGGAAAATGTGGAAAGTGCCGAAACTGTGGTGTCTGTTTGACATTGAGTTCCGACCAAATGCGTGTTGTGTTGAAGGTAGATATATACCTGCCCCCGCAGAAAACATGGTCCCGGCACTGGCTTTGATATCCTCTTCTCCATAATAGATGCCGCCGTCGGACTCACGAAGAGTATGCAAGGCATCCGAAGTGAACGACCGGGGCGCTGTACCGCATTCCTAATCGTGGCGATTAGAATGACCCCATGCCTAGAGTATTAGTGACGCACCATCTGCCGTTTAGTTTCAGTGTAGGGCACATCCACCATGGCCCGCGCTAGCTTCCTCCACTCCTCAGCCTTGCGCTGGAATTCCGCGCCCGGGAACCACTTCGGCACGTATTTCAAAGCCGGGAACACGTCCTGAAAGCCGCGGTAAATGTGATTATGCTTGTCGGCAAAATGAACTCACAACGAGGTACCGATTTACGAGGGCGACCACCAGCGAGTGCACGCCTTTGTTAGCTAGGGCGACATACGGGTCGTCAGATGGCAAGACATCAATTCCATACGCCATTGACATTATGATCTCTCCCGCCATCCTTTATTTGCAGGGAAGGCTCAGCGGCTGGGTGATGGGATAGATATCCACTTACTGGCGTAAATGAGCATAGAACGCATCAGGGCTGTCCAGCAGACGCCCGAGGAGGGTACGAGTGGCTGCCAGCTCCAACTGCTGGTAAATCGCTGGGGTAAATCCCTGCCTCAAGAGCCGGCGGTTCGTACGCCTAGAAGGGAGAGGCATCAAACGAACATCGAAGATTATTGTCCTGGGTTTGGCTGCGCACCATGTATCACCTATATATGCAGCGATGAATGGCTAGTGTGTTAATTTGACGTAGGATCCATACCATATTTCATAAGTGCTAAAGCACATCCGACTTCAACGGCAAACACGAGGAGAAAGAACAGTGGCATACCAATATTGAAATCCCAACCCATCAACCCATTCACCATAGGAAGATCCGATCTGAAAGAGTATTACTATCCACAAACACCAGATTCGAGTTCGAAAAACTCGCCTGTCTGAGTAGAGGGCGGAGCGCTTCTCGAGCAGGGCCTCAGTCGCCTCCAATGACGACAGGACAATCACCGATTGCCCTGCCAGATTCAGGTGAATGATATCGGAGTCTTAAGCAGTTAACAGGAAAGGAAGAAAAGTAAAACGTCTGGCGCACTGTATTCTTTGCTCCATTCCATGTATTTCTCCCATGCGAGGTCTGCGGGTACGTCCAACAGATTTCCCACCAGAGGTAGCTTTCTGGGTCCAGGGGGAAGCGGTAATGTGGAGCGGTTTCTCCGGGAAAGGGCTTGATAGAACACAACGCCAAACGCTAAGCTCGCGCAGAGAATCGCTCCTTGGATGTCGAGGGACGCCATGGCGAAGACGCAGAGAGGCTTCTGGCTTTATAAATACTTACGAGGGGAAGATTATGGGGTGAGAATGAAAGAAAGAGGGCGATGGAGACCCTTCCTTGTGAACGGAAATTGAGCGCTGATCGGTGAGATGGAAAATAAATTGAGCGTCCAGTTCTGTGGATCGAAGCTAAATTCCGATGCACCGGTTAGCTGGAGAACCCCGAAAATAAAACAGGAAATTACATGCACATATGGGAAGCCCAGGTAGAGAGTGGGAAAAATGGAAGGTTGCAAAGAGGTGCAATGTGATACGAGGCATCTGCTTAACACACGAGGTATTCCAGTGGAATTCTGTCAAATGGCAGACAGTATCATGTTTATCCTGGTCTGGTCTGGAGAGATTGAGACGCGAATAGCTTCTTCCTCCGCGCGATTCTGACATGCCCAATGGCCAAAGTCAGGGGAGAACAAGTGGGGCTAGTCGTTTTTTTTTTTTTTTTTTTTTTTTTGGGATGTTTGGAGTAAGGATACTCAGTCTGCAGAAGCATTCCAAAATCCTCCATCTGGGTTGTGGTGTGGAATTTCACCACTGATGCCGTCGAGGGTGTCCGTGCCGAAATTAGATAGCCATTCGTAGTTCCTGGTCCACATGGCGAAGAACGACCCTGCGAGTGGCAATAATACGTCTCGTAACTTGTCTCTGAACTCGTTCTAAATGCAGCGGCTCGGTAATGGAATTGAAATTCAGTGAGACGCCGAGATTCGAAGGGACCAATAGAAATTCTTTCCATAAGCGTCCTGGCCATCATCCCTTGATCCCTATCTGCAGTGCAGGGTCATCATAGTGCGGATTATCGCGAGAAGCACATGCGCAAGAAGGATGTGCCTACCAACACAATGATCAAGCTACAGTGGGAGATATTTTTAACTTTCTCAGCGTGCGTGTGGAAATGCGCATCAATGAACCAGAAGTTCCTTAACGTAATACTAACCCCAGGAAATTCCCGGGCCGATGGAGGGGGTGGTGGCCACAGACGTCCCTGGTTACCGACGATAGAGTACGAACACACCAACAGGGGCTCAAAATTTCTCTTCTACCCTTAAAAGCTGTTGAAAGGTTCAGGCGCGCAACGCGTTGTAAATTCCAATTGCAGCGGAAAACAGAAGAACTCCGTTCTCCCGCTTCGTTATAAGAAACGTCGTCTGGTCCGACTGGTATCTATCCTCACTGTCCATTTACAATGGGAGCATACGATGACCCCTTCGGGTCCGCGCTTTCATTCCCTTTGTTGTCTGTCTTCTGACGGTTTCATATTTCAGTTCAATCTTAATTGGCTCTTGGCTGGCCTCCATCCTATTTGGACTGGTGCTTAACCAGACATTCCAATACTTCAAGATGTATCCCAAGGACCCTTTAAGCCGCAAAGGCATTGTCGTGTGCAGTTTGGCCTTTTGCTCCGCCGCGCTTGTTGCCGACTATGCAAATGTGTACTTGGTGTGTATATCTCCGTTGTCTAATTGACTCCTCCGTTGTTAAGACGTTTTTACAGCCCACGATTACTTTTTGGGGTACGGAACCTCTTCTGACCCGATGGGATCCGCACTAATATGACGGATAGGCAATACGGAGCGCGTTCAGAAGCAGGTGTGTACGATTTTCGCTGACCATTTCATGGCTAAAAATCAACCTCGCCAGTATTGGCCCGTTCCGATGTATGTAACCATGAACACCTGCGTGGGGGTCATCGTCAACGGCTTCCTCATTCATCGGTTCTACTCTATGTAAGTTGGTCCACTTCCGTTCCCAAAGAACCCTCGCTCACCACCTTCAGTTCTAAAAACATCGTGGTCTGCATCGTCCTATGGGTGTTCGTGATGATGGGGGTGAGTCTCCTCTGCTCTGAGTGATACTTCGTCTAGCTTCCCATATTAGTTTGTCGGCTCCGTTCTAGTCGCCATCACAATCCAGGTCTTTAGCGCTTTTTCCGCCGTGAGTGTCACCCAGTGCAGTTGTAACCCGTTCTCACCACTGCCTTCAGCGAGATAAAGCCGAGATGTCGGCACTGGTATGGTTAATCTCAACTGCCACTGCAGGTACGTATGGCTTCCCCGGCAATTTTATGTGGTACTGAATTGATCGCAGATATAGCCATCGCCGGGGCACTTATTTGGAAGCTTCGCTCAATGAAGACAGGGTTCAAAGGGACACAATCGTAAGGCGAATTTTCCCTCCCACACAGATCCGGGCTGAATCTATTTCTTCTTCACAGCCTGATCAGACGACTCACCATCCAAGCCGTCCAAACCGGGGCCACCACCAGCGTCGTCTCCATCGTCACCCTCGTTTCGTATATGGTCAAGAATGAGAGCAACGGTACACGTGCTACCCAGCTTCTTTCCTGCGCACCACTCATCCATCGTGCTCAGTGCCAACGGCGTGCTGCTACTTGATCGGCCCTCTGTACCTTTTGACGCTCTTTTACAACCTCAACCGCCGGCAGCACGATATCGGCCCCAGCGGGTCGGGACGCGCCACCTCAGACGGGAACAGCGGCATGCGGATGGACGGGATCCGTGAGTCTCAATCCTCCTTCCCAACCCAGCGCAAATTCTAATTGACCTAGATGTTCACCGAACTGCCCTCGTAACGGTGGAAGCAGATCCCAATGTCGCACATGTACAGGTGAGGGCCTCTCGATTATTGTCGCGTCTACTTATCGTTTTCTATCGTAAAGCACACGGGATACAACCCTCATTCGAGTCTGAAGGATCCTGACACCGAATCGTATAGCGGGAAGAAGGCTCCTGAGTTCTGAAAAGGCACCGTATTGCCCTAAGGATATATCCCAGTGAATTTGTTGGGCCTTTGGACATTCGCGACCCCGAGTTTAATGGAGTCGCTGTTGGGAAAATGCTCCCTAATCCTCAGTTGAAATTCACACTGTAAGACCCAAATCAAGTGACTTTCGCTAGTTAATTAACCCGATAAACGGGTCAGCATACACTGCGTTCAGCAGGGTTCCAGCCACGCACCGCCTCGCCGGACCTAGCCGGCCGTGTTTGGCTAACCGACCAAGCCGCATCTGGCTAGCCGCACTGGCGGCACCTAGCGGCACCTCACCACGACTAGCCTGAACTCCCCACAGCTTGAACTCCCCACAGCTAGCCAGCACCTCTGGCTACCTCCACCCTCTCCTTTGCATTTGAGTACATATAATATCAAATATTGCAGACATAAGTAAGCGAGCGGCGGTTTGGCGGCGGCTGGCGGCGGTTGAGCGCGATTACTCTCGGCAAATAAAATTGATTCCTAATGGATGCGGAGTTGGATCGGCAGACGGCATTCCCATAACAACAAACTATTTAAGGGCCGCGCCCGAGGACCAGCTACCCATAGCTATCTCCAAGCTAGGCGACCTAACCATCAGCTCGCAGAAGCTACCGGCCGTGTGGCGAGGCGGCCCTGGCTACCCGTATAGCCAGATATAGCTGAAGCATAGCCAGAGCTAGACAGCAGCTCGCAGAAGCTAGCCGAGGCGTCGGCTATTATGCCGCTGAATGCTGGTTGTCGGGTGGTAGGTAGGTAGGTAGGTATCATTACACGGCACGGTCCGAATCACGAACGCCGGTTCCAGGGAAAATCCCGGTGTACAAGCAAGCGGTAAATACACCATCACCCCTGGACTCCTTCCTGCCATCTAAGCCAAGCTCGCAGACCCCACAGGTTTCCCCATGCCCCACGGTAGAGCCTAGACAACAGAACGAAGCATAAATATTCCTGGAATTAGCCTATCAGTTATCTGGTCTACGATACACATGTGTCGCGTAGAAAATTTCAAGGACATCATGCACAAATTTCCCAACCAGTACGATTGTCGAGCGCTCATATATAATGGCCTTTAAGAAGTCTATCGCATTGAGCTCGACAATTTTCCTACCCAGTTTTGGCACAGCGCGAAGTATCTTTTCCAGAAACTGGAAGTCACCCGGGTCCGGTCAGTTGGCGGGTGAGAACGACCCGTTCAAATGGGTTGCAAACGGGTGACTTCGATCTTTTTTTAATTTTAATTTTCACCTGGCATATGGGTTACATTTTGCAAGGCTTTTTAACCCGTTTGTCAGGTGATTCGTATAACCCGGTTAATGTAGAGTTTCATTCAATTCTCCGCGGCTGTGACCTGTGACCGATACATCCGAACTTGAATTTTCGTAAATCCACCGTCTCGACCGTGACAGAAGAAAAGAATTCGTAAATCCCCTGGAAAATGGCGGGGCACCTCTCAGATCCTCTTAGAAAAGTAAGTATAAATAAAAGACGCACAGTACGCGGATTTTTGGAGACACACTAATGACAGGGGTGAGGATCTGGATGTAGTGTCATTTACCTCTGTCCATCATCTACTGTTGCTGCTCAACGAGCCATAGACGTAAAGGAAACGAGCGGCGATGATGGTCGGCGGAAGCAAAAGGCGATGGTCAAAAGTACGATTTAGGTCCGATCACGATAAACCCAGCATTTCATGCATCAGGAAAAAGTAAATCCTCTGTAGTCAAGGGGGAAATTCTGTAGTCACCTGTAGCCTCTGTTGCTAGGCGGGTAATCTCTGTAGTCCCCTGTGGCTCTCTGTAGTCAGTAGGGTGGTCTACATTGTGCATTGAAGAGTACACGGTGAGCGCACATGCAACATTGGCCACAGTCCCTACGGAGGCTACATATGACAATGTTGGCAACCCGCATAATCATCTCATATTGTCGACTTAGAATGCGTGCTGATTTTTCCACCCTCCGGTTGGTTCGATCCTCGCAGCGCACATTATTTTGCTTTTGCTCTTCCAAGTCCGGCAATTTGTTGAGTTACCTATGTACACTTTTCTTGTTCCCGAGGGACACGGAAAGGTAACATAGGCAACTAAACAAAACCCCAGTAACCACCACCTCATCGAGCGCTGCGGTCTCCAGTGGCAAGGCTTTCTTATTTCATCCTGCAGTGGTGCCAAAGTTGATTTCGAGGAACTTGAAGCCGTATCTATTGTACCCCTCTAAATAATACAAAATCTATATGTCGAAGATAACAATTCAAATAAAAGGACGTACATCTGTCTAAAACGTCGTCAGTAGTTAAAGTATGGTCAATGCTATGCGGAAAGCGAGGAACAAGATGACAGCTACGGGATATATGAGTAACCGGAATGATTGAAGCACGCTTACGACCATGATGGGATGCAGGAGCAATCTTGTACATCCCGAGGTCAGTGTCGAATTGAGTGAGCGGCCTGTACCACTCGACATATGCAAGGGGGACTGAAAATCTGCCATATTCCACTGGCAGCGCAAATATTGTGCGTACAAGCGCAGCAAAAAGACCTAAAACCAATATAATCTGAGTATTATAAATTGCGCCAATACAAGAGAAAAAACTCGCCATCCAAACTCAAGCGCTTCGGAGGAGTGGTGGGCCTTTCTTTGCGAGCAAGAACTGTGTTGAATTGAGCTGGTTTTGCACGCTTTAATCCGTTTGAGGGAGTAGCGCATACAGCCCAAATAATGGGGTCGTTGGTGATGCTGTCAGAAACTTGCACGACAGCAGGTATCTTGATGACCACACGTTTGTACACGGGGAAGGTGGCTGTAATTTCGTGGAACCAGGGAGGAAGAATCGTCTCTTCGCGCAAAAAATTCTCGAGATGCGAAAGAAAATCGGCTGCGCCATAATCGCTTTCCAAGGATGCAACAGTAACCCGTGCGAAGGGTGCTTTCTTGGCGATGGTGTAGGCTGGTTGATTGGCAGATGGAGAGTCAACGATATCATCAGGCTCTGAGTCACTGTCGGACTCGTCGGCATCTGGAGGGTCCACCGCATCCTTTAGCTCAACTAGATAGCCAGGAATAGCCCATTGGAGATACAAGGCGAAACAGTCAATTGCCTCGCGGCGGGAGCGTCTCCGCATCCGAAGCAGAACGCGCCGTGCGCCTAAAAAATCGTTTTTTTGCGCCATTCTGCACCGATTTTGTGACTTTTTGGGGACATTCGGAAATCCCCTCGGTGACTCGTGACAGGCTAGAAAATTTTCTGAAATTTTGGCCCCTGTGATGTGTGACATCCGAATTGAATGAAACTCTACAGTACTGGTTCAACTTCGAGTTATTCCGCCCTGTTTCGGCAATTCATATTGCTCCTCAATCCTACAATGAAACTTGCGGGATTGGGCCGTCGCTGGGGCGCAGCAGTACTCATAATCCCTGCTACCTTTAGGTACGGGTCTTAGAGCGCCTGATTTTCAGAACTCGCAGACGATCACATTTTCGTCATCAGTTTTTGCGTAAGACCATTGAGTGCATTTGGGAGTTCAGATTAACGGGACACCGGTACACCGGCGGTGTGATCGAGATCATAATTTGGGAGATGCCGATCTCCGGCACGACATGGTAAACATATGTCCACACCACTGAAAGTGCTCCCTTGCGGATATTTGGGCTGGCAATTATTGGCTTAGAATAATAGTATAACAGTGCTCTAATTAAATTTGATTTTTTTGGAGTCATCCTATGTTCTTCTGAAATGATGGCGGGGGTTAGAGCTCAGAAATGAGGGGCTATTATATGTAGCTACATCCAGGCAACAACGGCAGGTCGTCTGATTATTTATTAACCAGTTTTAGCTGTTCCATCTCTTGACATGCATACACATATTAGCCCCTATGTGGTGCATTGGGGACTGTTTGTGATCCAAGGGTGATGAGTGAGGCCTAGTGAGGTACATAACCAGAGTCAACTCAAATAAAACATTCTTGTGGAAAACATGTCGCGCAGGAGAATACGAGGGAGGAGAGGAGCAAGGGATTCAAACTCCGATCAGTCGAGCCATAACCGCACTCGCCTCCCCCAAACCCCAGCCTGGTCAGTACCTCCTGGCCGCCTTCCACGCCATCCTAGCCCGCCTCCTCCGCGCCCGACGCACCCTCCAAATCCGCCTCCACTGGGTACCGGCGCACATCGGCATCGTAGGCAACGAAGCGGTCGATGCCTGTGCAAAAGCAGCAGCCCAAGGAGCCTCCTCCCCCCTCGCGACTCGTATCAAGCTCTTCGAGAGCGCCCTTCCCGTCAGTCGCGCGGCAGTCATCGCAGCCGGCGCGAAGGAGTTCGCAGCGCAGTGGCGCGAGGAATGGTCAAAGTCACCCCGGCACACGCGCATCTCCACCTTCGACGACGCGACCCCGTCCAAAGCGCTGGAGAAGATGTATGAGGGGCTCAGTAGGCCGCAGTGCAGCGTCCTCACCCAGCTCCGCACGGGCCACATCGGGCTGAACGCCTACCTCCATCGGTTCAAGCTCGCACCGTCCCCCTCTGCCCTCACTGCGGCGCTCCCGAGTCCGTACCCCACCTCCTTCTCATATGCCCCGCCCACCGCATTGCCCGCCTACACCTCATGATCCGCGTGAAAACAGCGCGCCTCTCCCTCCGCACACTTCTCTCCTCCAAGAACGACACCGCCCCGTGCTCGCATTCGTGCGCGCCACGGGCCGCCTCCCACGATACGACCTGTAATCTCCCTCCGCTCCTCCTCCTCTCTTACATTACCTCTTTCCTCCCTTTTTCTTTCTTTTACTTAGCATCCAATACGAAACGAACTAGTTACGATAGCATCTCTGTTTACACAACCATAACCATACACTCGGCACCTCTCCATCTTTACCCGCCCTGCCCCTTCCCACGTACTCTACGACGCCAGCCATTACCTACATAGACCGCTGTAAAGTGCGACATGGGCCCTAAAGGGCCCGCAGCACTATAATGGAATAATGAATGAATGAATGAATGAATGAATAAACTCCGATCAATGTGCCGCGTTGCCGTCGGTGAGCACAGCCACCCGGTATTCCGTTAATCTGAGCTTCCAAACTTTGTGAGACCATTTCTCGCCCCCTCAAATGTTATTCGGGTTTGTCATTTCAGCTGCGTCAACGCGGCCGATTCTCCGGTTTTTGACAGCGTTGACGTGGCACTTTTTTGTGGCGTTTTCTGCTCTTTCTTTCCTCCGACCACCATCATGATGCCCCCTTGCGCAACTCTCTGCAATATCCCGCTGTCCACGACGTTCAACCCGGATGTGGAGACCTCCCTTGTGTCTATTGACTGGGTTCTGACTTCCGGGGTGTCTACTGCCAATTCCGTGGTATCTGGATGTCTTTGTCTTCCGTATCACGACTGTGTTGATTCTAGATGCTTCTCGACATACACTTGGCTGTTTCTGCGGCCTTACTTTTTTGATCTCTTTTTTTGCCGTGACTGGGCTCGTCTCTGTCGTGCTTCGCCACCAAACGCTTGCTTCGATCTCTCGTCAGGTGTCTTTTTTTTTTTTTTTTTTTGGAGCGTTTGGGATAATGAAACTTTGTCTGCAGAAGCATTCGAAGCTCATCCGCTGGGTTGCTGGGTATTAGCCAGTCGGTGCCAGTGAATTTTGTCCAGGAGGAAATGCCGTTACGCACATCTTTTAAACCAGTGTGGGACTCTGGCCCTAGAATTTAATTTATCCTATCCCATGTCTATCATTTATGGGCCATATACCCACTAAAACCCCCTCATGTGTCCAATCATCCGGCAATGAGTCTTCGTCCATAAGTAGGCCACTCCATGTATTTAAGACCAGTTGTTTTTTGAACGTGAGTGATCCGAATCGAAATTTATCAGTCAAAAGGCGTCACGCTGCAAGGCCCCATTGATAGCTTTCAACCATTGGTTATGAATGACTGATTCAGTGAGTATCCTGTCTGGGTTTGTAATTACTCGGTTTACCCGGAGGTTCCATATAGTATGCCAAGCAACAGAGACGAGAATAGCAAATAGTCTCCCCTTCTGTGGGATGGAGACCTTCCTGACTGATTCAAACCTTACGAGGTTGCATCCCAAAATCAGGCCCCAGTTCAAAGTTGGCCATTGAGAATATTTTTTAGACCAAAGTTCACGTGTTAGGTCCCAGATTAATTTTTGACCAGATGCATCACATTCCAATGCTATGTGTTCTAAGGATTCAGGGACTCCACAAGCATGGCATTGTCCATATATCTCAAGTGTATCAATGTGGGACCAGAAATCACCAACCCGAAATGTGTTATGTATGCATTTCCAGAAGAATCACGTGTTAAGCGTTGTAGAGTCGCAGAGCGGATTGATCTCCAGATAGTTTCATCTGAAGGTGTATACCCACAAACATCATGGACTGAACAGCGGATGCGATCTAGATTTATAAATGTGGTTTTCCGCTGAGGTCTGGGTTGTAGAATCCGTATAACCTTGTAAAAAAATCTCTGTGAGCCTTTAGAGAGCAGTATACCTGGGCATTCAAACATAATATCAATCTCTGTATCCACTTCGACAGCCCGTGTGTTAATATTCGGTAAGATCTGAGCATGATTTTTGACACTTTCTTGAAATAAATTCTGGCCACTCTCTCATTCAAAGCTGCCAGGACAGCTCGTAATAGATGGAATTTTGGATCGAGGAAATCATTTTCAAACCTTGGTCTGTCTTTAACAAGGACTCGGGACAGAAAGTCCGAGGAGGAACAGACAAGTAGTGGTACATTTTTCTGTGTATTCTGCAATACTACCAGCAGACCGCCCAGTAGCGCGGATGAGAATATTAAAGGTATTTCAGGTCTGTCAAAAGTTAAGGACAGAGTTTCGCTCTCAACATTGAAATCAGTTTCGGTTTTGACTGTCACCCGGATACCAGAATCATATTGGCCAGGATGTACAATCTGCGCTTGCAAAAATACTGTCATGATTTTTGGATCTGGTCCGATTATATCATATCTCCTCGCTGGAATTGCATTGAGTGACTCTTCAGCGGCAAAAATTCGGAAACCACTGCTTATGTTGGTTAGCGTGTAGTTTGGGTCAAAAACCATTATTTCATCTGTTTGAATTGGTTGCTCGTTATATTGTTGCTCCTCGTCGGTTAGCGCAAGCTTATCACATAGATCGTAATTGGAAATGGTAGGATTCCACTTCGGTAAAATACTGTCTATCAACATTTTTGCCGTTTCAATACATTATTGACTTACGGCCTGCACCTGTTCAAAGTAAGTTCCTTTAGTCTTTCCTACCATGGTCCTTTTGAAGTTGTACAGCTTCTGCCCCTACTTCATGGAACGCTGTTGATACCGTGGGCATTGATGGCTACCAAGATATTTACTCCCCTTGCTGTTTCCCCCTCTATTTCTCATCTCCATCTACAGATCGTGGGTCAGGCGCGGAGGCTTCCTCGTCGGAAACTACGATCCCTTCTGCGCCTGCCACAACCTCTCTGAACATCCTTCTGGATATATTTCTTGGTCATCATTCTACACGTTCGCGCATCTCTGTATTTTATGCAGATTTACCCACTTAAAAAATTGCTCTCGAACTCCATGCTATACCCTGTAATGAAATGACATTAATTGAATGCCGCCAAGCCCTCTTGCACCACATCATGTCCCGTCGACTATGGGATAGACACCTTGGTGTTACTTGCCGTTCTATATCTCAGGATTTCCTAAGTGCTGCAGATATCTCTTGCGTTGCGTTTGACATTATTCTTAGGGCTGATGATAATTTTAAAAAAAGCCTACGGAGCACCTTGCGCACGTTGTGGCAGCTTTGAACATATCCATTTCCGGAAAACGCAATGTAGGATTCAAACTACGCGCCGCTATCCGCAAAATCCAAAGTACCGTGTCTAGTTCCTCTGGCGGGGATTATCTCTCATCTCCATCTGTTGCCGATTTCTTCAACTCCTTTGGGAGTCACCACCGACCCGTACTCCTTTCAATTGCTGCTTTGCACCGAATCAATGTTCCACCCAAAACCAACATCGGAAAATTACGCGCCCAGATCACAGATCACATTGTGGCTGCACAGTGAGTTTTCAAAGTCGCACCCGTTGCCCCAATCCACGCTGCCTGATAATTTGCCCATCCCCGATTGTAACGATGTATGCAATGAATGGCGAGTCAACTCCATTGATCCAGACCTCCAGGTCCACATTCTGAGTGCCCTCAATGGAAGTAAACTAACTATTGTCCCATTGCGCTAAACAACACTTCTTTTCACTCTATGGTCTCAACTTGTACTCCAGGCTCTCACCCATGGTTCCTTCGCGGACAGGATGGTAATCGCTGCCCGTTGCCCGACTGGTGCCCCTCCACAGCTCGTGCAAGCTTTCGGCAGCTTCAAGCATGTTCTCGAGGGAGTCCGGGTCAAGGATGTCGACACGGAGGCCGAGGGAGGCGAGGTATGTTTGCATCGTAAACGATACACTGCTGACCATTCTTTGCGAGGCCTTCGATGTGATCGAGTGGGTCTCCCGCTCGGACGGCGCAATAGACAAGCCTTATGACATCATGCATTTTCGTCTCGCCTTGGTTAGTCTCGGCTAAGATGTGCCAAACCGGCACATCTAGCCCAAGCAAAACGCGCCCGAGGAATCAGAAGGTGCCCACCGCATCCGACGATGTCGAAATGGACGCTGCCATCACCGAGAAGAGTGCGCCCGGCCCCAAAGGTGCGTACTCTTTCTCTTGTCCCTCTTTTGAACGCAATTTTCAATCATTTTTTACCTACAGAGCGTAAAGTGGGAGACACATATAGTCCCGACTGTCTGCCCGACCACCGAGGTCCCTATTTTGCGCACCAGGACTCCAAACTGGTGCAGCGCGACTACAAAGATCTTGACGGCGACCTCATTGCTCCGCATGAACTCTACGAGAATTTGACGGAGGGGACTTTGTTCTCGGCGCAGAACACGATGCACATATATATATTCCAAGGGAGTCCGGGGCGCCTACGCAGCAAGGTAAGTGACATATATTTCATGTTGTGGATTCTTGCTGACATGTCATTTCAGATCTACCATTATTACTCATATCTTAAGCAGATGCGGTGATTTCGTATGTACATGTTTTGCTTCGTCCAATTTTGTGCTTTTTTTCTCCTGGCCACCTGTTGTTCCAGAGCCTCAGTCACCTGGAGGCTTTTGTTTTTCTCACCCGCTCCACGACACGCGCGCGTTAGCAGACCAAATTCCTTTTGCGTTCCGGGTCCACCCGAGAGATCAAAGATTGTTATTTTCGACCTCCCCGATCAGCCATCCAACCTCCGCTCAAAAGAACAGGGTCTCTCAGGCATCCTTCCTTGTTGCGCCCACCATCTCCCCGTTCGCATTCCATCTGTTATTCTGTCCCACCCCCTCATTCTTCCTCCTGGTACGCTCCAAAGCAGGTCCTGTCTGATGCCCTGCGCTTCTTCCTCCGAGTAGTAGTCACCTTCGTCACTTCGTTACTTCGCTTAAGCTGGTGAAACTTCGTCACTTTGATGGAAAATTCTGAAACTTTGTCACTTTGGTTATTTCCCAGGAAAGTTCGTGAGGTGAACAAACCACACAAATCAAACACATCAATCTGGCCATCATTTCCTTCTCCCCCCGTTTTTATATAGATACCCTGGCCTAACACTAACCTCTAACCCAAACTCTAACCTCTAACCTCTAACCACTAACCACCAACCTCAACCAACTAACCCAAACCTCTAACCACCAACCCCTAACCAACTAACCCAAACCTAACCGGCCCACCACGGCAAGCTGTTGATGCCCATCACTCTGTGATGTGCCGAGGAGTCGCCGTTTGACAAGCCCGGAATACTAACTCACGAACTTTCACAGAAAGCTATCAATCTCACGAACTTTCACGAATTCCCATCAAAGTTACGAGCTTTCGCAGCGCTGAGCGAAGTAACTAAGTGACGAAGATGGCGCGGACTCTCTTCCTCCATCTGCACCCTGCCATCCAACAACTCTCCTCCCACGTCAATACAGTGCTTAATGACTATCCGATGAAGCCCTCTGCAACCCATCATGCCAGTGTCCGAACAATGCAACTTTGCTTACTCCTCAAATATCACCATGCCATCCAACAACGTTACACTCTGCTCGTCCAGTTAGACCCTGCACTCAACGGCTATCTGATAATGCTCTGGAGTCCGCAAGACACCATTGCTCTGTCCAAGTCGCAACTCCCCCTCTAAGTTTAAGGCCCATCCGCGACCCTCGACTATGACAAGACCATCCTTACACTGAAGCTCACGTCCAAGAGTTCTCGCACGGCGGAGCGACTGTGATACTCTGGGACACGTAGCAAGATTGCACAAGTTCAAGGCGTTCAAGATGAATGGCAAGGCCTGCTTCTATTGTTCTGACCCGCTGTGACACTCAACTATCCCTCTACTGTGGTATTGACGCGTTAGATAGGTCATCAAAATAAGCTCTCATCCAGGTATCCATGGGTTTTGAAAGTGAGTGTATTCTAGTTCTGTCAATATTCTGTTCGATGCTCACTTTGACGGAAGGTATTTCTGATATCCTATCCGAAACCTCATCTACCAGTGCGTCGGCTGAGCACTGGGCTGACTGATTACCACTGATCAACCCTGGAATATATCTTCTCCTACTAGGTTGGTAGGCTTTAGCACATTGTATACTGATGCCCATCGCAAAGCGTCTGAAAGCTCAACCACAAGATTGACCTTTTGCCGTGGAACGCTTCCCACAGATGTTCTTTCAATTTCACGTGAGTCTCTCATTGCGCAGCTTGTAAGGTAATTAATTCGATGATTTGATTGGCAACCAGTTCTCAAGTACGTACTGCGATCATTGCCCTGAGTATGATTTATTTTTTGCTGATTTTTGTACAGCTGGAGATGCAAAGCAGTGCTCTCATTGGGTGCATTTTTGTAAACTCCCTAGAATAATATTTGTCACCTTCAACATAGACGGTCGTATTCTCCCGAACCCCATTCTGCCATCAAACCCGAATTTCTCTCCACTCGATGCCTATGTCTGCAGCTCAGTTGCGATACGTTGATAGTTACATGATAGACGTGAAGATGTTGAAGTATCTTATTACGACCCGATTGTATTATATTGAAAACAGGATCTGCGAAATTATCAATGGAGGAGGCTGTGAATTCAACTCATGCCTGCGCCGGAGCGAAGCGACGGCATGTCTTGTCTCTATATATTAAGGGCCTCAGAATCCTTGATAGAGGACATGGGGATGCTTGGAGTCCGGGTGTTCCGACCTCGCTGTCATCTGGCACAGGTAGCCCTAAAAAATGTGCACGCGCTGAACGTGATGACGATGTCAACAATGCCTTCAATTCAGTTACTCCTACTAGTACCAAGAAGTCGAGCGGCAGATCTTAGATGACTTTTAAAATCTTTACAGAATTTCTCCCATATTTTTATACCAGTTACACTCGTTGATTGTCGCATTTGTCTTTAGCAATACAAGTCCTTTTAATGTTTCTGGTAGCGGGCTTTGCCGCTCGCCGGCCCTACCCGCTGTATTATGTTTTCAGGCAATTAAGTTCCTTTATAAGGTAGGGCTCGTTCATCAGCTTGCATTCGTCGGCTCGAAGACTGATTCATTCGCTGTTCTGCCTCGCGAATACAAATATATTGACTGGAAGTACATGAATAGATCTACAAAAACCATCAAGCTATACACGACAACGTCATAGGTAATACAGAGCGGACGTAGGCTACAGGAAGGCGGTAAACAGAATTAAGGGTGGCTCTCTTCTCCAGTGCGTCAGATTAACGCAGCGCAACGGCGGAATTGGTGGCGCAGATGCACGCCAAGGGCAACCGGCCGACGAGGAGTATGGTGACCGCTGCGGGAACGAGCGAGAATGCGGTGCGCTGGATCTCGCCATCGTTTCGCACGCGGCTGAACTGCGTGCTCGGCGCGCGAATCCAAAGTCCAGGGAGTGCGGAACGCGACGATTGGGGGTGCTGACCAACGCTGACCTCGTCATCCTTCGTCGACGTCCATCTGGAGCGGGCGAGGATGGTGGGGAGAAGAAGCGAGGCGAGCGGGAAGATCCAGAGCAGGGGGTGCGCTAGTACTCGGCACGGGGAGCGTGGTGCCGATGGTACTGGCGTGAGTACGGGCGCGATGTCTAGACAGCGAGAGAAATACGTCGTCGGCGATGCTGGAGCTTCCGGGCAGGCGCGCGGCGGGTGCTGCGGCGTTGTAGCGTCTGCCGGTGCGGGTGAGGACGGGTCGGCGTCGAGGATGTCGGATGGCTCGCTCGAGGGAGGAGGCGGCGAGGAGGCGACGGATGGCGAGGGGGAGCTATGCAGACGCGGTATGCATCGATGACGGCGGGGCGCAGTCGTATAGGCTGTGGCGCAGCGACGGCCGTCGAGGATAGGGAGGAAGCTTGCAGCGGTGTCGAGAGTGCGGAAGCCGGGTGCGTGGACACAGAGGCGACGAGTGAGGGTGCGCGGCAGTGTTGTAGGCGCTCGGTGGGCTTCTTTGCTCGGGCGGGGGCGCAGGGATAATGGGACGTAGAGGGAGATGAGGGCTGCACCATGGATGGGCAGGGGGCGCAGCGTGTACTCCACAGGGGAAGGGGCGATGGGGATCATGCTGGGCTGCAAACGGGCGCGGTGTCGAACTGGTGACAAGGGTACTGCCTAAACGACGACGCCGACGCGTGCCCAGCGTGTGGGCAAAAGCACTAGGTATTGAGCGATGTCGTAGAGGGTGTTCTGGCAGCGGTGGATGGTCATGCTCGTCGCGGTCGAGTGGGGGGGAAACAGGCGGCAAACATGCGGGCGTACAGGCGATGGTGCGGTGCGCGGGCGTCGCGTCGTTGTCGAGGATGTCAACGGGGAGCGTGGGTAGGCTGGATAGACGAATTCGTCAATACAGATGGCCCAGGAGATGCGGAAGAAAGGAAGGGGTGGAAGGAGGCAGGGAAGCGGAAAGAGAGGATAAAAAGGGGAGAGGGGACGAAGAAAGTGAAGCGAGGACGTACAGTGGTGGGATCCCAGCAGCATTCTACTCCAATACGAAAACGCCCAGAACGCGTGGGTCGGGGAGAAGCTGAAGAAGATAGATATCAGCGCTTCTCCCCGAGGTGAAAGAAAAGGGGTATACCGGCGATAGGAGATATTTTTGAAGCGATATCTTGCTGCCCCGATTGGTCGCAAGTCGGCTGGGGCATGTGAGAAGAGGCGCATGGACAGGGGAGCACGGAGACACGAAGCGCGGCAACGCGCGAGCATGGCGCTAAGGGAGAAACATGGCGTGCGTTGGCGAAGAGAAAGTGGTGTACATAGGCAGGGTAGGCTTGATTAACACATGTCGTTGATTGGAAAGGGCGCGCGTGGCATAGGGGAAGAGAGGGGGGTGGGAGGAGAACGCTGGGTTAGACGTAGGCGTTGATAGATTGGGGGAGAGCTAGGCGGATAGGCAAGTGCGCGCATCGAGTCGAGGATGGTGGTAGGCTGGCTTGGATTGGCAAGAGTAAAGGAGAGAGGATTAAGGGATAGATGACTAGATTAATGGTGTGTAGTCGTGGTGTGCATGGGGGCGGACGAGGGGCACAGTCGTGGTGATGGTGGTGAGACAGGCGCCACGCGGAGCCGACGGCGTTGATGGCAATGTGTTAGTACTTTCACGTTGTACTGAGGTAAGCTTCAGGTATACACTATGGACAGTGCATTGGACTGACATTTACATTAGTACATATCTAATTAACGATGGTTCAGATTACAACACAATGCACGCGCAGACAAACGCGTCGCGTCACGACGCGTCGGTCGGGGACGAAAGGGATACTGGGACTGGAAAGGTGGTGTGGTCGGAGGATGATTTGGAGTGGAAAAAATTGGACACGAGAGTGGCCGGCAGTGGCTGGAAACTTCAAGTAAAATGATTCAGTGTCGCGGGCGTGGCTGCGGAGGAACACGGAGCATCGGTGCGGCGGGAGGCAGAGTGGATAGGAGTGGACGCGGGAGTGGCCGGAAGTGGCCGAGGATGAAGGAAACTAATTGCGGAGTCACACCGAAGATTACCAAATTTAGGGTGGCCGGACGTTCAACTATAAACCGAAACTTACTGTTTCGGTACAAAAAAAGGTGCGTCCGAAACCTAGCATTTTAGGTGTGGAGAAATGGGGGCGGAAATCCCGGCATTGAGATCTCATTCAGTGCAACTGAAATCATAGATTTCAATTTAAATTTCAGCTCCGGCTGATACGCGAGCCAAAATGATTGATTTCGGCAGCACCGAAATTTAGTTGGAGGATCATCTGCCGCTCATCCGCCGACAGTCCACCGCTCATCTGCAGATGATCCACAGCACAGTGGCAAACAATCCGCAATAGGGTGCTGTTGTAAACCGACTTATAAACAGTGGATTATAAACCTGTTTTTAAATGGTCAGGCTGAAAGTACCAGTTTTTAATTCACAGTGGCAGTGCTTGGTCCTGTCCAACCTCACCCAAAATTGGCCAGAAATCGGATGACCGCCAGTGAAAATAACGTCCAAAGAATGACCTCTAACCTCAGTATGAAAGGTGTCCCTCGGATGATTCAGAACACGGCCAAAATGATTTAGATTGATTTGAATTCTGGGCATCGCTGAACCTAAATTCAACTGCTGAGCCTTCCAGAGGCCGTACGAAGACCCAGGTCCGGAAGTTGGGTTGCCTTCGCTCGCCCGGCGCGAGATTGGGGCGAAAAAATGCCAAAATCCATCCAAAACGACTGTTTTTGGTTCTTTTACAGTAAGTGTTCATAAACACGTTTATAAACGCCCTGTTTACAAACCTGGAATTAAAAACTGTTTATAATGGTCCTGGGAATTATAAACAGCGCCCTAATCCGCAACAAGTCCACGGATAATATGCCATTAGTCTGCAGGCGATTCACTGCTTATCTGGAGCTTCTAATCTGCTGATGATATATAGTGATCACCAGGGGACGCGTGGCTAAGCGGAAACAAGATGGACCTTCGCTTCGCTCCGATAAATGTGGGTAATAAGTATATTCTACGATATAGATTTTTTATGATAGTCTGTTTACTTCTAAATCGTGAGATGGGTGACAAAGCATACGCCGTCGAAGCAGAATGAAAGCTAGTCGCAACACCGACGTGAGATAGCATTGATAACAGGGTACCCATGATTGTGGAGGATATATGAAAGACACAGACAATCATTGCGGCTTACATTGACCACTTCCAGAACTATCTCTTGCTTGTGACGGCGCAGATGAAGGAGTCCGAGGGACATCCGGCAGTCAGCCAAGATCCATGTCAGAGATCAGTACCGAGTCAGAGAGCTGCCAAGCGGAGATAGAACATACAGGATGTTTGCTCCGAATGAGGTCGAATATTGAACCAAGCTCTTGCCTAACTTCTCCTCTATGGGCAACTTGTCATGCTTGTGAAGGAGCGTAAGTGAGCCAGCCAGGCGCAAAGAATGTTGAAACAGTGGTTCAGTACGATCATGTTTGCACAACAGGGATTTTTTGCCACCGGAGTCAAGACAGCCATTGCGGAGTGAATTTGGGAGCACAGAAAAAGCGAGACAGTTGCGGGGGTGTGAATAGAGGGAACTGAGTCTAATTTGATGAGTATACGCAGCAGTCCGCGGCGCAAGCACGACACTGAGCCTTCGAGCTGGATACATTCGGTGCGGCAAATTGAGGACCAAGAAGTAGGCGACAGATTGTGAAAAGCCAGAACCTATACCGTATTTATATGTGTAAAATTCTCGAGAGTCAACGTGGCCGCAGCGTCATTTATGAATGAAAATATTTGCGGCGCAGTAACAAGTCGCTGCAAGAAACTATGTTTGGTTGCGGATCGCAGTACAGATGGGTCAGGTGGATGATTATTATCTGTGCGGAGCATTTTTTCGAGGCTGCCCAAGCGGGGTATCCAGAAATTGGGCTCCAAATGGGGACAGTAGTTGAACACGAGACAGCCAACAAGATCCAATCAAGATCGACAGCGTACGGATACATTATGACCAAGGCATACAAACGGGTCGGAAACCGAACCGTGTATAATAGGATAAGCAAAATGTGTTCCACACCAAGGAAGATCAAACTTGTGCGTTGTTGGGAAAGATGGTTTCAACTCCGAGACAGTCGTCCGGGCAATAGAAGCCACTATCTCAGGATTCCATGTAGGCTGTTCAGCATCGGTTGGGGTAGGGCCTGAGTTGGTGGGAATGACCAAACCAAAGACAACCTGCCCACTGGATGAGCTTGGTCAAACCTCTCATAGCAATTATTCCTCGTCTTTATCAGGTAGGTAGGTAGAATTACACTGCACGGTCCCGCTCAGGAACGCCGGTTCCAGGCAAGTTCCAGGAATTATCCCGATGTACACGCGCTAAATAGCTACATCATCTTCAGGTGATAAAACGGACATGGAATGTAGGTTGCCGACCCCAAAGAGGCTCGTTCCGTCCAAGTTCCGTGTAACCGAAAGACCATCATTCAGAATTCCTCTCAGGCTATCTAGCGTCGAGTAAACTGTCGTCCCACGTTGCCGCGACCCTATCGCGAAGGCCGACTGTTCATCACGAACGACCGCTGAGAAGGGTTATTCATCGGTAAGGAGGGCTGTTCATCGCGAAGGGGGATGACATTTAACGCGCTCGTGGAGCCGTGTGTGATCAGCTTTTACTAAGCTCCTCAGCAACGGGCATTGTTGCATCTCTGATCCTCTATACGTCTTCCATCATTTGGATCCTCCGCAACTGTTCGCACTTGACCGCACTGTCGCATTCAGTGATCGCAGTCATTTGTTTAAAAATATATTTGATGAACCAGTGCTGCTGCCGCGCTGACAGAGGCTGTAAGTAGGGTAATCCTCCGACAACTCACTGAATGTTACCATCAACTTTGCACACAAGTTACCGGCCAAGTCCAGCAGTATAAAGGCTCAGCAGGACTCCAATATTCCTCATTCTCCTTCTCGACCTGGTGTCTTGCACTTTTATTTCTTTCTGCGCTACTTTTCCTTCAAACGTTCAATTCTTTCCGTGATAATAATGGCCCGTGTCATCTTTGGTCTGGTCTCTCTCGTCTGTGTGCTACAAACCTTGGCTGGTACGTCAGAACCGAATGTTATTCCGCGTCATTTAACGGTACCTCGAGTTCCCCTCCGATTCCGTGATCTGGCGGCCGAAGCGGCCGACCCCAATTCGGACATCCTGCCGCCCATCGCCTCACTGAACCTCACCGCCATAAATGATGCTGTCCAAAGCATCGGCGCCATCAACACCGGGTAAGCTTTCTCGACTGAAAACAAAAACAAAAGCTGAAGCAATATTACAGTAATGATGCCGATTTTGCGAATAGCGTTCAGCAGGCCCAACAGGACATCACAAGTGTCATCAATGGCTCCGCCGCGGACATCGCTCAGGGGCTCAATAACGCGCTGTCGGATCTGGCATTTGCTAACGCGTACGATTCAACCTTCTCCTGCGCTAGCGGGGGGTGAACTGACTGCTTGACAGCCCCTCGGATAGTACCACGAACGACCAAATAGCCGCAGCAGCTGCCGCGATACATACGGCAATAGACTTTACGTCGCTGGCTGAGCCGGAAGCCATCTTCTAGTTGCTCGACGACCGGGAATTGAAGGAAGGAAAACATCAAACGGACTTGTCTGTAATCTGATGTAGTGTGGCATGTGTATGGATTTTGAAGCAATTATTCAAGGGGAAATGTGTGACCGCATAACCGAGTCTCTTGCCCGGTCTTCGGACTCTGACTCTGGACCCAGGGTCCATTGGAAATAGCTCCTCCACTCCATGCTCAGCGCATTGATCCCGATCAATGCATCCTGGTGTAATGACCCAAAAACTGTCCAGTCCAGTTTCGAGGAGCGATCAGTAGACAAACTTTCTGCGCACCAATTGATCCCCATCTCAGAATGGCCCGTCGGAACAGCGCGGCACATTTCAGCTACGGCGGAAGTCAGAGTCGAGGGGTGTTCACTATCACTTCCGCGGAGATTGACCCCTTGCTGCATGTTGGTGTTTGCATGCCATATGTTGGTGCTTGCCTTCGGCCTGAGGGTAGCCAAATCACAGTCCTAAAGCAAGGCTAAGAACCACCTAAAAATCTTGGAGGCCATATTTGAACCTCAAGATGGGATTGAGCCTGATCCTCTGCAAAAAATACAAGCTTAAACGGTGTTCGAGGATGGAGAGAGTCCAGCCAAACACCAACATACAGCATAGGGTCGATCTTCGCGGAAGCGACACTGAACACCGCTTGGTCAGAGTCATCCCTGCCAGTCAACATTTGAGATCATACAAGACGGACCGCTGCATCGCTCTCGGAATTCCAAGATGAAAAACCAGAGGTTAATTTGACTACACGCTGTGAGCCATCACTTTTTGATCGCTCTGGAACGGCACATACGAAGCAGAAATGGCATCACCAAATAGAGACAGAGCACATTTCCGATCTGATGCTCTTACACATTGGCAACTTCACACTACAGCGAATTCCGATGCACACACACAAACTCTCTGAATGCAGCAGGAAAAGCAAGCGCCACAAAAGGAAAAGGGTTGTGAATCGACTAAAGGCAGCACCAGCGAACAGATTCCGTCGCGCTACAAAAACGCCAACCGACCGACACCGACTCGCACCGACTCTTTACGCGCGACTTAGTAAGGCGGAAAGTCTTCGCCGGACTTAGTAACGCCGTGACTCTTGCGCCCCGAACGCCGACGCTTAATATGCCAAGGACTTTGCGCCGACTTTACGCGCGCCCAATGCGCCTGCCCGACTAGTAATTATGCTGCCAGCTTGCCCCGCGCCCGACTTTGCGCGCTCGACTGGTACCTGGCGGTGTCACCGGTGCCACCTCGCGTTTTCCCCACTGCCTCGAGCTCCCCTCCGCTTTGCCTCGCTTGGCCCCACCCGCTCGCCTCGCCTCGCCAGGCGCCAAACACGATACAGGTCGAGTAGGGTATGATTATGGAGCTTGCGGAGCGGCCTTCAAGAAGGAATAGGTCAAACAAGTCAAGAAGGGTATGATTATGGAGCCCGTGGAGCGGCTTTCAAGAAGGAATAGGTCAAACAGTCAAGAAGGGTATGATTATGGAGCCCGTGGAGCGGCCACATTCAAGTCAGGGAGGGTATCAATAGAACGAGGAGGAGAACAAGATCAAGAAGGAACGGGCCAACCAAGACAAGATCTAGGAACGGAGAACTCACGCACAGGTTCTGGAATATAGAGCTGAGGGTGGGAGTCGTTCCCGACTAAAGGAGCATGTGTTTGGCGAGCGGAAAACTCACACACAGGTTTCTGGAATGCAGATATGGGAGCGGAAATCATCCCCTACTGAAGAAGCATGTGTTCGGCGAGCGGAAAACTCACGCACAGGTTTCTGGAATGCAGATATGGGAGCAGAAATCATCCCCGACTGAAGAAGCACGTGTTCAGCGAGCGGAAAACTCACGCACAGCCCCCAGGAATGCAGAATTGAGAGCGGAAAACTGAAGCGCCATGTGTTCATCGAGCGGATATCCCACGCGCAGCACAGGAATGGAGTGGGAACTTTGTTTGAGTCACAAAGATGGACGGAACCAGTCAAGAGAGCATGTGGCGACCCTGAATCAGGGAACGGGATGTGATGAGTCGGAGAAGGACCAGAGGAACGTGTAGAAGGCGGTGCTAGATAGTCGGTTTCCTATAAATATGAGACGCTGCTACGAATAAAGACATCTAATTTTCCCATCTAAAAACTACCAGCGCATCTTAAGTGATACGCAAGTACTGCTCACCAGGGTACACCGACTACGAAAACAAGGTCTCCAGGGCTGCGCCTGGCAGAACATCGACCTGCCGCCCTTGGATTGTCCGTGGCTGTACGGACCGCTCCACATAACAGTGTTTCAAGCACCACACCAGTCACCGCTCGAGTTGTATACCTCCCCGACCGCTCGTATCGAACGGAATGGGTATCGACCTTCATCGCAGCTCTCAAGAAGCCGACTCCGCTCGCCAGAGCTCGCGAACGGAAAGAAGAAGACAATTTGTAGAGAGTTTAGTAGGGAACGGACTTGGAAAGAACAGAACGGCAGACAGGAGCGGAGTCGTTGAAAACAAGTTTAGGGCCTCCCAGCACACGAAGCACCCTTGAAGAGGTCGGAGGACCAAGGGTAGCTGTATACAAAAGAACCGAGAACGGCCCCATAGCGTTTATAACAACGAAAACCGCATCGCATCTGAATAGTTGTCCGCTCCTCGACAGGATTGTAGAATGGATGGTGTTACAAAATTCAGGGAAGGCTAGACTTTTGGGCGGATTCTCCTCTGTACTTTAGAATAGCGAACCGTACGACCAGATATTCTCTGGGGCGTATCAAAATCCTCTAAATAAACCACACACGTTTTACTGCTATCACAGTCTCGCACAGCAACACCATTATCTCCCCCAAGGACGAACACTCTCTGCTTGCCCTTACCACCACCACCTATCGGCACCTAGCAGAGGCGCAGTCAACATCACAACGCTATGAGGATACATTGGGGTAACGACAAAGGATGAAGGCAGTCTGATGGAGGACTCATTGTCTTCATCATGACTCCCGTGTGGCCTTGAAATCCTGAACCAAGATGCTTGCAAAATTTCAAGCAGGCAGGATTGTACGCAAGAAATTGGGTTGGATTAGCTGTTCCACCATGCAAGAGAATAAACCTGGTTGTTTCTGGTGCATGAATTGAAGAATAGGATTGGGATTGACAACCACTGGTGCGGCCAGGGAAATTTCGCTTGAAGCAAACTCGAACAGATCACGGAGAAAGGAAGGACAAAAATTTTAAAGCTGGTGGGTGGCAGTCGAGGTATCAGATCGTGAGTTACGGAGAGCTCGAACAGGCAGTGGAACAACCAGACACATATTGATGATCAATGCAAGCAGGTTCGCCAAGCTCAAGATTTTTAGAGAGGAGTATATACAGAAGTTGTAGAAATAGAAGTGAGTGAGTGGAAGTAGAAGTCCGCCGGGTAGAAGTAGAAGTGGATTGCACCTGGTAGAAGTGGCCTGATGTGACATTCACGTCCGGCGCGTGCCATTGACGCGCCGTTTTCCTGATTCGGCATTTATAAATCTAGCGCACAATGCCGCGGGAATTGCGGCCTGCCACCCAAACAAACCTCGCTCTTTCCCTTCCTCCCACCATCTTCCCGCCACCTCAGCTCCACCCAAATGGATGAAATAAAACTGGTTAGAGCACAAAAATCGTTCGAACGATGGCCACTGTACGGGTGCATTAGAGCATGCTAGCAGAATTTCTTCGCATTTATTAAATACTCGCAGACAGCAGGAAGACTGGTGTGAACTGGCTCGTCCATCCAATCCTGTCGCACAGCCCTCAAGCCTGTTAGATTCACGACCCGACATTTGAATTCTACTCATGCCACCCACACAACAAAACGGGTTCCTATTCCAGATTCGATACAATCTAACGGGGATTTGAGGTACTCCTTCTGGCGGGTGTAGTCATTCACTTTACTCCTAGTACTGTGATAATTCAGTTTTTTTTAAATCTTGTGCCTCCGTTTGCGAACTTCCTCAAGTCGATAGGACCTGACCGATAAGATAAGATTATGAGATCAAACATTTTTAGCATTGATGTGTATGTTGTAGCTGCATCCCGGAAATAACCAGTAAGGCCACCGGAGGGCGGGAACGGCAGGAGTACGGGGCAGCAGGTGTGATGCTGTCTAGTAGAAGTTGAACAAACCAGTAGAAATAGAAGCAATTTCTACTTCCACTAGCCCATGTCGGTGGAAGTAGAAGTGTGTTTAGTAGGAGTAGAAGTGACTTCTACTTCTACAACTTTGGTCATGCCTCCACTGCATGGAGATTAACACAAAGAGATACCCAAAATTGCTGAGGTAATCGTTAAAGAACGGTTAATAGTACCGCAAAAGCAGTGCAAAATGCAGTCTGAAAGGAGTTAAACACACAGAAGATGCAGAAGAGCAGGACGAAAAGACCAAGAATATATGGAGAAATAGCACAGCTGAGGAGCCATTTGCTTAAAGAATGGTTAATGCCGTGGGTCCCAGCCGGAAGTTTTCCGCTTCTTCGATGCCTTGCCCATATCTGCGGGGGCTGTGTCAGGTTCGGAATTATCCTGGAATACATCAGCTGAGCCAATGAACAATTAGAATTGCATGCACATACGACGTTAATGCAAATCAGAAGATGGGCCTTGCATCTTGGACTTCTTCGCAGTGGGCTTCCGACCCATCTTCGTGATGGCCTTGGCTTTTCCCTTCCCTGCAGCATTGCTGGTTTTGTGACTCCATGTCTTGCCAGCTTTCGGATCTGTTTTGGCGGTCAGTGTTGCCACCAATTGAAGGTGGTCAAGACAGGTGAGAAAAATTGCTGTCATAATTGTACCGCTTCTCCATCGACAACCATTTCCATGTCAGAGTCGTCACTTGCAATTTCCTCATCTCTGCCCTGCTCTGCCTCGGTCCTGTACACCTCATCGTCAGCAGACATGTCATCATCCTGTTTTGCTACGTTTACGCTTGCATTTGGCTGGCTCCGGGTCTGCTGCACCAACAGCGAGCACAGTCAAAAAAGCCCCGGCCTTGCTGTGCGCAGGGCATGATGGTCCTGCCGAAATAAATGTGAGATGGATCACCAAATTTTCGCTACTGAAAAACCAAAAGACACGGTGATAAGCCGGAAAATAGAACACTAGTGAAATAGGCGCAATTTTGCGATTTTATTATGTTCTACATGCATCTAAGGGATAACATGAGTCCGAAATGGTTATCCAAAGGCTTGACCCACGAAGGATCATTTCAAATCCATCTGAAAGGATGACTGGCCAGAAAGACAAATACTGGTTTAGCTCCTTAAACCAACAGATTAATTATACACTAGTCAATCTTCGAGATAAAGACTACAGTGGGGCATACAAGGCAGGGAATATAAAATACCATCCACTCTGAAGGCTCTACCAAAAGACGGCTATGTTAAACCATGGGTTTAACCATGTGTTGTGGAGACTTTGCATAGTTGACACGACACGACAGATCATGTGATGATGACGGTTCAGGACAGATTAACCGGCAATGGCTAATCCAGTCACTTACTAAACCGATAAATGTTACCAACCCAAAACGGGGTTCTTGATTGAGATCAGTGTTCAATGTAATACAACTCAGCAACCACTTTGTGGATTAGGGAGGTCAGGGTCTCTATCGAAGGCTAGAGACCAGGGCTTTCAGAATCTAAAGGTCCTGTTTGGGGGACAACAAAGATCCAATAATCCAAAGCCAGCATGTGGTGGATTAAAGATTGATGCATGATGATCAGAAACAGAGGGGTAGATCAGTAGATCCTATATAAAACGCAGACATGTGCATACCCAATTAGCTACCAGAACTAACACATGTATACCCAGTAGTGTAATCACCATAGTGTAAGAGTTTTAGTGTACAGTATACAAGGAGGATGGGTTTGAGTGGTATGGTACTGAATTGGGTGTCCCTGCTGGAGCTAGTGCCTAAACGGTACTTGTCTCGTCTCAGATCATTTGGTTCAGGACTTGTTGCATAAAACCAATACTCTCAGAGTCTGTGTTTAGAGTCTCAAGTTGATAAAGAGTTATTGTTTGCCTTTGGATTAACATCCACTGTTGGAATTGAGTTTGGGATTGTTGGAATATTGGTCTTGTCAGAGGGATTGGAATATTGGGATCATTGGACTATTGGCTACCTGAACCAGTGTTGTTTTGTTGCAAAGCTGAGAAGCTTATATCTAAAAACACTTGTAGAATAGAGCACTCTTACCCAAGAGTCTTAATTCTGCTAGTGTGCGCACTTTGGGGAATACTTGGTTTAAGAGCAATCAACAAAGCAACCAGCAACAGGAAAACTTAAACAGTGTTCCTTGGACCTTTCTAAAAGCGTCCTAAAGACTTGTAACTCGTTGGATACCATCTAGAGATTCAACAAGGAGGAAAGGAGTTGGATTCAGTTGATAGTTGTGTCTAAGGAATAAGTGTATTACTGCATTCTGTCTGTTGGGTTCAAGCTTACTAGTATACCTGTCATAGATACCGAGCAACCCTTTCACCAGTGCCGCTCTCACTCGCACCACCCAGAAGAGACACTGATAACATGATACTTGATAGTGTCCTGAGCCCATGGTCGCCAACCATGTCGCTCCATTTCATCTTGCTCAAAAGAAAGATTTATGGGTTGAGGCGTGGACTGTGGAGATAAAATTCGATGGGAGCAAGCCGTTACACCACAAATAAATGCCAATCAAGATGAGGGGGTATCACAGCAAAAACCTTCGTAAAATAAGCCCAAATGCTGCTCATCGAGGGACTGAACTCAATACTCACGCAGATGCACCGGATGAGCCTCGTCTGTTCCGTGAACAAAAATTGAGTATCTGTGTGTGTGTTGGTAGCTTTTATAATGCCGTAGTGACATCAGAGCCAGATGACCACGACGATGGGGAGCTTTGAGGAAGTATTGATCCAGCAAGGGCACCCAAAATCGGTGAGAATCCAGAACAACGGCTGTGATTATGCTTGAATTTTCTTTTTGGGTAACAGGTTCAAATAGGGGCAGTCAGACAGAGTAGGCAATTTAGCGGCAATTCACGCACGATTAAGGCAACGATTCAGATGCAATTTTGGAATTACAGCTGTTTGCAAAACTAATGACACTCAGCTAAAAATAGTTAAAAGAAAGCATTTTTGATGCGACAGATTGCCGAGCTTGTTTGTCACTCATTTCTCAACGGATTTGGCTGAGAGTAGGCGCGTTCGAAAGCGGGTAAGCGGGACTTTCATACCATATTCCACTCACCAAGTAAATTATGTCATTTGAATGTTCCAAAACTCCGGCTCTCTGGTTTCAGCCAGACACGGCAACGGCCCTTTCTCCGTCACCTGTGGGCCAAATTCCATGAATCCAGATGTTTTGAAAGCTGGAATTAAGGCAACCAATAGTCTGCCACTATGAAATGAAACACACATGATGGGCACCCGCAAGAATGGATTTACGTAGCGCTACTGAGTATTCATTCCTAGCAGGTTGTTTTCAAGATAAACCAAAATATCACATATCCTGGACCTTTGCATTGATCACAGCTTTAGAATCGCCCAGATTCACACGAATCAGCGCTCTGGTGATGATAAAACGGCCGTTGCCATGTTTGGTTCGAGCCAGACAGCCGGAGTTTTTGAACACCCAAATTATGCAATTCACTTGGTGAGTAGGATATTATATGAAAGCCCTGCTTGCCCGCTTTCGAACGCGCCTACTCTCAACCACATCCGTTCAGAAATGAGTGAGAAACAAGCTCGGCAATCTGTCGCATCAAAAATGCTTTCTTTCAACTATTTTTAGCTGAGTGTCATTAGTTTTGCAAACAGCTGTAAAATAGGTCAGAATCGCACAGAATTGTGGGATAATCATCGTCAATTTTGACCGCCCAAACATGCTTTCAATTCTGCCGCGATTATGGACACAATTCTAGGGATAAAATACACTATAATATAACTTCAATTGACTTTTACCTCTCGGCGCGTCCTGCATAGCCACCGTGGTTATTTAGATGCCACCGTCCACACGACGTACAGGCCGCACCAAGGCCCTGTTAAAGGCCTATGTGCGGAATAACAAAGGCCGGCAGCGTCGGGCCCTCTTGCGCCAACGTACTGCAGCCCGCATCTGAAAAGAAAATCTGCGAGAGCCCTTTCCTCGCATGGACATTGATGCTTTGCTTTCAGACTCATCCTCCAACTCCTCTTCAGACTCTGAGAACACTTCTGACAGCTCAAGCAGCGATGACTGGAGTGATATCCTCGGGCCTGACTGGTGCTTCCTGGCAGAAACTGCGATGGATGTGGATTCCGACACGGTGTCATGCCTCCAAAATGTTTGGAGACATAAGGTAAATGCATTGATTTTTAGATTTAATTATTATTGTTAGGAATTGAGTCATAAGTGTGAGTCATAACAAAATGACTCACACTCATGGAATCTAACGAAATAAAGAATATAGAGTCATAGGACTGGAGTCATATAGAAATGACTCATGTTTGGAAAGACTCAGAAATAGTCAGAATGAGTCAGGTTTTTGGGATGACTCCCGTCATGAGTCATAATAGAATTAGTATATAAGTAGCTACTTTTGTATGATAGAACCTAATCAACCTGCTCTTAGCCGTATTCGTCTAAAGTTTGATTCTGTGTGATTAGCTGCCTAGTCGTCTTAGGAAGTTAGTTTAGTTGTTCTCTCTCTGCCGCCGCCTGACTGTAGCAATCTCTACTTGCTAAGTCTTTTCTGTTTGTTCCGCCGCTGATTAGCTGTAGCAATTCGTACTTGCTAAGTTTGTCTGCTTTGTTCCGTCGCTGTTTGACTGTAGCATACCGAAACGTGCTAAGTCTTTCTGCTCCTCCGCTGTTGTTTGTGATCGTAGCATACCGAACGTGCTAGATCAAAATCCTGTTCCTCCGTCCCTTGACTGTAGCATACAGAGCGTGCTAAGTCAATTCCGTTCCGCCGCCCCTTGACTGTAGCATACAAAGCGTGCTAAGTCAATTCCGTATCCCGCCGCCGCTGTTACTTGCTGAACCACCGAAGCGTTCTGAAGTAACTTTCTGAGTATTCCTTCCTTGAAGTGAGTAATTTTATATTTACTTATTTCATCCTCCCCTTTCTTTTTCTATCGAACCATTCCCAGTTCCTTAGAAACCCCCTCTTAACGTTGAATATCGTTCTTGAGAGAAACATCCTATTAAAGTCGCATACGACGGACCTCTTGTAAAACAAATTTTACACTTGACAACGGACTCCATGTCAGACTCGGACACAAGCTCAGAAGACATGCCAGAGCTTTGATCTGTTGGCTTCGGGTCCGACTCCGACTCTGAATCTGATTTACACTCCATCTCTTGGGATGGGAGACTGAGCGATGTCGACTTTTCCGGAGTGGATGGAGATGACGAAGAGAGTGTCTCGGACAATGATGTGGAGCATTGTCCACCATTGCTTCGCTGCTGGATACAGCAGGAGATCGACACAATGCATGAGCCGTTATGAGCCGTCACGTAATACACTACCCTATGGACCGTCTTATCTTCACCATGTTCTCACTGCCCTGAAGCTCGGCCGAGCCGATCATTTCCGCCAGAATCTTCGAGTCAGCCCTCTCACCTTTGATGCACTCATCAAGGAATTGGAGCAGGACCCCGTGTTCTTCAATAACTCCAACCATCCTCAGCTACCAGTCACTGCATTCAGACCCCCTCATAGGCACAGATGTGCCCACCTTCACCGATCTCCGCCTACGGACTGCCCACCCTTGCCGACGTTGGTCTACCCTAATAGGCGTCGGTCAACGTTGGTCTAGCATCCCTACCGAGGCAAAGCTGCCCACCTTGGTAGATCTTCGCTGACAATGGTGTGTCTATCTTGGCCAACTTTCGTCAACCTTGGCCGACCTGGGTCTAGGTTGGTGTCGGTTGGAATGGCTGGACAGGTACAAAGCATGTCGGATTTTGAATTTGGCTAACTAGGCTAACTAGGCTTAGCCAGGCTCATCGGCCCACGTGAGTCTATGTGTGCCTAATCCAGTGGGAATACCTAGACCAACCTCGGCAGGGATGGGCAGATGGATGGGCAAGGGTCGGCACACTGGTCTGCCTACACATCTGCCTATCAGGATCTGGCAGACCTGTGCCCACGGGGGGGTCTGAACGCAGTGAGTGGAACAGCAGCTTGCCGTTGCACTCTATCGTTTTGGACACAATGGGAACGCAGCCAGCATACAGGCAGTTGCGACCTGGGCAGGCCTCGGGAAAGGGACTGTCCATCTTATCACCCGTCAAGTCTTGACAGCTGTTCTACGCCCGGGGTTTATGAAGTCCGCGGTCCACATGCCGACACCAGAGGAGAAAGAGAAAGCTAAGCAATGGGTCAAGAATCATTCTTGTCACGGCTGGAGACACAGATGGTGCTTTGTTGATGGTACCTTGATCCCTCTCGATGAGCGGCCGACCTGGTATGGAGAGAGCTATTTCGGTAGAAAATGTAACTTTTCATTGAATTTCCAGGTGGGTGGGTAGTGCTCCCTGACTATTCAAAGCTAATGCATTTATTTAGATCGTCAATCTGCCTAATTTACAGATCATTGACTTTGGCTATGGTCATGTCGGGAGTACACATGATGCAATGGCATGGCGTGACACTCTACTGGCGCAGGAACATGAGGAAGTCTTTGAAGATGGTGAATGGATATGGGCAGATTCTGCATATCCAGTGTGTTTTCTCATTTACGGAGCGAATATCAGCTGAATTTTGGGACTCAGATTGATACATGGATCACGGCGCCTTATAAAAAGCCACTACGAGATCTCCCGGAAAACGAAAAGTTCAATAATCACGTCTCGATCCTTCGCATTCGATCCGAACATTCCATTGGCTTCCTCAAAGGTCAATTCCATTCCTTGAAACACCTCCATGTTAACATCAAGGATGAGGCATCACACAAGATTGCAACATATTGGGTCTCCGGGTGTATCGGAATTCATGCCTTTGCAATGCGATGCGAGGAGGAGGAGCGGGGCGGGGATGTCGATTCGGATAATCCTAACCCATTCATTCTTGAAGGTCTATCATCAGACTCTGAGGCTGACGAGTCGGATGTGAATTTGCCCGGTCCCCAGAATGCTCAAGGAGGTCGGAGTAGACTGGATAACGGTAAGGCATTTCGGGAATCTCTGAAGCGGAAGTTGTTCTGTGCACATGAGAAGCGGAGGGAACAGCGAGCTGCTAGAGGTACTCAGTAGCTAGCAAATTTCCTACTGTGTCTGTAGTAAATGAGTGTTATTCACTAAAAGAATGTACACTACATGTCTACATGCAGAATATAAGTGCTCGGTATAATACTAGCCCGAGGAAAACCAGGCAGTGAGTATATGATGTCAGAGGCACACGCGCCTGTGGGTATATGACGTCACATAGTCCGACGCAGGAAATATCGAAAATATCGCCGTATCGGTGTACCCAACAAAGGCATGCGGGGGAGCGAAGATAGAGGATGTGTAGGTAAAGAATAAAGCGAAGGGAAAGAGTGCAAGGCCCGCATAATCACTGGAAAGGCTCGGATAAGTCCATATTGCTACTGAATCCATACGGCGTCGAGGACGAGGAACTGCCGGCGTCAGAGGAAAAGTGTGCTAGTGGAAGCGTAAGTGTTGTTGGACAGATTGGGAGTGCATCTGCTACAAAATCTCAGTGAGTCCGGATATATATAAAGTTATTTTCTTCAATTTCTGATGATTCATCGTAGATCCACCGCTTCTGGAGCGACCGGGACAAGCTCATCACCTGCGCCCTCATCATCTGCGCCCACCGGCGGAGCAACCCGCCTGGACATTGCGTGGTTCAATGCACTGGTATTGGGAGCTGTGGCGTCCATGATGTTATAGACACTGGACTTTTTATACTAGACGACTAGCCATTGTCCAGTACATACTCGTTTGTGCCCTGGGAACCATTGTACGACGACACTGAGCAACTATCGTCCAAAGGAGATGGTTATGATTCCAACCAAGTCCTGCTTGAAGCAAAGCAGGGCTTCAATATTCAAGTGATATGTCTGCCTGAGCATTTGTGGCACCCTATTCACGAGGACTCCTTCACTTCCAAGATATCGTTCGATACCGGCCCGGGCGGTCAGTAGCCGGTGGCAGATGGGAATATCCGCATTGACCATGGGCTCTTGGATGAATTAGGTCTCAAAATCACGCCCAATTAAAAGGAGACCAATGGGTCTTGTAACATGAACCTCGGGATCTGTACAACCCCTTTACAACATTCAGACTATTTTGATGAACGGGAAGAAGAGAACTCGGAGAATGTTAAATAACAAGACTTTTGGTTGAAATTTGCACTTCTGAAGTAGGGAGTGCTCCAGCGAATTTTTAACGTACTTAACTTGCACCTCTAATACCTCAGGCATGTGTGAAACAAAAAATTTCAATCAAGCAGCAAATTCGGGCCCCAGGAGTCGAACCTCCGCTTCCACTAATAATCAACTGGTCTGGGTGCACAAGAGAAGTGCAGGTGTTCCGTATATCACACCCAATGTGCTATCCCAAATTGTACCCCGAATTCCTCACTGATTTCTGAACCAAACACCAAAGGAACAAAAGTCAAACTGGCAACTACACTTTCGAGCCCCGAGAGTCGAACCCGAGTTTTCCATCCACACACATAGCGCACTCACGGAGTTGACGGAGGTGGATGTGTTCTATACACCACACCCGATATACTAGCTTCCCTTGGGGCCTCAATAAGTTTCCGAATTTGGAAAAATCCAAATTCAATCGACGGACAAAACAAATCGGCTCCCTCGACCTCAGGCACCAGGAGTGGAACCTAGATCATCCACCGACACTTGTTCAGAGCAATCGACTCCAAGTAAAGTGAGGGTGTACCACACACCACACCTGATTTTATGGGTGGGTGCACTTCAAATACTTTAGTAATTTTTGAACCTACAAGTCGTCCCCTCAGGCCCTGCCCCCCCAGTGCCGAACGCCTCGCCCCTGGCCCCGACCCCGGATCGGATCCCCTCGAAACTCGGTCTGGGGGCTCTAGGACGTCCAAGGACCCTTACCCTTCGGTGGTAACCCCTAGGGTTAGGGAGATGGCCCCGGATCCCCCACACATGTCGAGCACCCGGGGCCCTCGAGGGGCGGCTGGGACCGACGCTGTGGCCCGCCGACCATTGGACGGCCAAAAACGCCGAAAATATTCCCCTGTCCCCGGCAGGCGGCGGGGTCCATCGGGCACCGGGCTCGAAATCACCCCCCGAGGTACCCGCACCCCCTCGTATTGCACCAAAGCCCCCCACGCCACCCATGGGTGGACCCCGCCCGCCGAGGGTGCGCGCACACCGCCAAAACGGCGGCGGCCGCAGCGGGTGACCCACCGTGCGAATTTCGATGACCTCCGCATGCAAAATGATCGCCTCGACAAGGGCTATCGAATGGTACCGGGCCGGAAAAATTTCGGGGGGTCGTTCCCGCGGGTACCCACGGGCCCGCATACTTATACTAGGAGGCATCCCCAAGGCTAGGCGGAATTTGTAATGAGGTCCGGGAACGCCACACCGCGTACCCTAGACCTGCATTGGTGCTCCATGTCATTTGAACGATGCTCCTTCTTGGTGTCTCTGCCAAATAAACAGTTGGGAAATGTATTGTGAAAACATTAGAAATATTCCTAGGGTGAGAGAATAGCGCTCTTGACTTGCAGGAAATCATGGAATATGCACCTGAATGTGCTCAATTTTTTTTAACATGCTCCCATTTTTTGTAGGCTGCCCCAATTGATGGCGCCCATAGCGAGTCAATGGTGACTACCACCAACATACTTCAATCATGGGAAATGGTTCTCTAAGCCATGTGCATTGGTGCTCCAATTTTCGATTTTTTTTTAGGGTGCCTCCCCCCCCAGCCCCATTCCAAAAGTCATAGGAGACACCTGTGTTGTTGGCGCAGGGAAAGCTAAAGAGCGAGGAGCACCTGTTCTCGGGGTTGGAAAATGGGATCGCAGGGTTCCTGTCTCTTTTCGACGGGACCGCCAAGGCGAAACCTGTGGTGGTTATCGATCTAAAGTATGGGGCATAAGTTTGAAAATGAGAATCATGTACTTCACCGGACCACACGAGTACTTGGACTTCGCCCGTCTGGAAAGGATTGTGTTCTTTGAGCTGTGGTTGATAAAACAAAATAAACCCGTCTCTTGACTTTTGATTTGCGTACCCAATCTTCACCCCATGTTTATGACCACGACTGCGTTTTCCAAATTCCCTGTCGGCAAGCCTTCGCCTAGGGGCGTGCACATAAGTCCTGTTTCTAAAAACCGGTTTATAAACCGCACTCAGAGGGGTCGTCTGCACATGGGATGCAAGACTCCGGTCTGCAGAGATCCGCAGGCACGGACGTCGACACGCCATGCCGACCCTCGTCAATATGAGCCAAGAGAAAATGCCTGTCCAGTGAACTCCGAAATCCGGCCCGCGTCAACGGGGCCCAGCCAAGCATAGAACGTGTATGTGCGAGATGTTGAGAGAATGTGCGGAGAACGCGTGCGGGGTGTGGTAGCCAAAATGAAAATTAAATATTGTGGAACGCCGACAGCACACAGTTAAGGTAGTGCAATGGAAGGGAAAGCAGGAAAGACACGGAAGATACTACAATAAAAGAACGCATCAGAGTCTAATAATTCAAGCGAAACCGTGACGCACCGATGCTGAGGAATTTCCGAGTCTAGTGGGAGAAATGAATGACTTTAAACGTGCGCCGCGCAGCGGACAACGACAATGCTTGGAAAAGGCTTCAAGAATTGAATACGCGGCGCCTGGAAGATGCCTCGCGCAACGTTCAAGGAGCGGTTAAAAATACTAAGACAACCGGGAAACGGCAGAGATCTGAGACTCGTCGGAGGTTGTACGCACCCAAAAATGTGGTGCCAGTGGCGCGCGAAAGGGCAAATAATCACGGCGCAGCCGTGTTTCCGCTGCCAACAATGTACAAGGTACGAGATGCCCAAAAGGAGGAATCTCGTCTGTACACTGGCACGCAGACAAGGGTCGGAGCAATACGCGCTGGACGGCTCGCATTGGACGGAAAAATCTACTGGCTGAATAGTTAATAAATGTACCTCATGATTGGGAGAGGTATACGATAGGTTGACACCGACGGTTACACACCTTGGTTGGAAATGGCCGTAAATGGGTGTTTTAGGAATATACGTAACTCGGATACCCATCCTAGACGTCCACGCTAGGGGTGCACTACATATAGGGACATGCACTAGAAATTAGGTATATCTACGGTGGCCGATTCTGTTGGCCAGCCCAATGCTCAGGGATCCGGGGCGTCTCAAAATAGCGACGTCTGGAATATCCCTGGGCATCTGTGGCATGGGGAAGGAAACGGCACCGTACTCTAGGTTGCGCGCAGAGATTGGACCCGCGTGTTTGTATTTGCATTTACAGAGCACATCGACGCATTTGGGGGGCGTAAAAGAAGCATATCATGAGTCTTTGGGACAGGGAACACCGAATTCTGACTCCAATAACCAGGAAGATAATGGAAGAAGGTACACGCACCGACGTTATCCGTCAATTGGCATCCACCTCCAATAGCAGACCCTCCTGGGTGCCAAAACAGGATCCAGCTGCACAGGTGCGCGCAGAACGCGTATAGAGATGAGATATATGAGATACCATGGGTTTCTACGCGTTGAACGCGCCACAGAATACAATAAGCTCAGAGATTCATGAAGCACCCCACGACGCGTCGACAGCCCGAGCTAAGGCAGTGGGGGTGGGCCAGTGTGTTCATAGTTGAGTAGAGAGTTGAGCTGAGGGAGTCATGGACGGGGGTCAGGTCGGGAGTAAACGTGGACGATGGAAGTAGACACTGCGGTGGCCGAAGGATTTTTGAACCAAAAACATGACATCCAAACATGTCTTTCCCTTTGGCCAATTTTTGGGCCCCCTTGGAACATGAGCTGAAACCGATGGCTTTTCCATCTTCTTTTTGTACTCTTGAAATGATGTCTCTTCGTTTCCAAAGTCTAGCAGAAATATACATTATTTTTGGTGGCGTTTTTCACGCAAGAAAAGACCTTAGTTTGGGGCCCAAACAGCGAAATTTGCTTTGTTCTCTCCCTGTTTCGGCGTCGAAAACTCTAGTCAAAAATATTCCATGTTTGGATGTATTTTTGGGACGCAAATAGACATCATGTTCGGGGTCGAATTTGGGACAGAAAATAGACCTAAGAAGGAATCTTTTTGGGTTGATTTTACATCACGCGTGAAACATACTTATTCCCAAATAGGAAGACATGTTTGGATGCCATGTTTTGGTACCAAAAATCCTTCGGCCTCCGCTGTAGAGACGTTCATTGATCGACACCGCCACGCCGCCTCTTTCTTCTTTCCGTGCACCATGCCGATTCCGCGACTGCGCCGTGGATCCCGCCTCTAACGCCATCGACGTTGTAGCATGCTAGGAAACGATATCCTCCTAGCCAAGCCACCAGCATCGTAGCCCTCGCTGTGGCATTCCTCTGGAATTCCTCCTCTTTGACTCGTGTCTTTGACTACGTCAACATGGACTTTAATGCCGTCGATCTTCACGCCGTTGTCATCACTGCCAGCGTCGCTCGCTCCTCGCATCATTTCCGCCATTGAGCGCTTCCGGCCTTCAATTAATTCTCCCACTCTTCGCGCGGGGACCTGTAATGCGAAAATGCGGGGAAGTTCTCTGTGGGAAGCGCGGGCAAGAGCGACGAGGGTATGTCTTGCTGCTTATTTATTCTTCTCTCTCCCTCTCCCTGCGACTCCCTTACATTCTCGAGCCGCATGCGTCTTTGATCTCCGTCTCCACCTCTTTGCATCTACCCTTCGGCTTACCGCCGCTCTCCCATCTCCCTCACCCTCTCCATACCTGTCCCTTCCACCTACGCGAACTCTCCTTGCCCAAGTCCTCCCCTAATACCTCCCTATTCTACACTGTCGCTCCGTACAATCGTCTCCCCGCTCCATTCCTCGCACCTCGGTATCTGTCTTGGACCCATTGCCTGAGGTCTTCCCCACCTCCCGACCATTGCATGCGGCGCAGCTTTCCTTCCGTCCCTGTTACCCTCTTCTCCCCCTTCATCCTCCATTGAACCCAATCGTCCCCGTCTTCGATCCATCCCATCTATCTTGCATTCCCCGCATCATCCCTGTACGGCCCACTACCTTCCTCAGCCTGTCCCCGATCTTTGCATTCATTTACTTCTTGCCTACCTGCACATCCGCGTCCTCCTCATCCATCCCCTTCTCTATCTCGCCTCCTCGTTGCCCATACATCTAGATCACACCATACTCCATCCGTGCTTCGCTCATCTTACATCGCTCCCTGCCTCCGCGCTCTGATAATACTTGCTGAGCGTATCGCTCCTCCGTTTCCCTCCACTTTCATCGTTATTATACCGCTATCCCATCTTCCTTCCCTCTGTGACACCCACCCACTCGTCCTCCATCCTCACTTTCGTCTCCGGTGCCTCGCATCATCGCAGCTCTCGTTCCTCCATTTCTCTGCTTCTGCGCGCGTCATCCCCGGATTTTCACGCTGACTTGTTCTTTGCAGAAACCAAGAAATATCACAATCAACTGTCACTTTCCGTGAGAGTTTCTCCGGTCATTGAAGTGACGCCTGAACTGTCATTTGCATAAATCCGGCCACTTGCCCCTTTCGTCGAGTTTTCGGATATTTCCGTGGCCACACGCGTTCGGCTTTGTATTTCCTTGTTGATGGACGATGGACGAAATAAAAAAAGATTAAGGTACGTAGCTACAGCAAAATTAAATAAATGCAAGAATTACAGTAAATGGCGAACTACGCAAGACTGCCATCACTCCACTCCGGCGCAGGCATGGGTTGAAACAACACTTCCTACATCGATGATTTCGCAGATCTCCCTTTCAATATTGATCTGGTCACACAGTAACATGAGCTTAAGAGTATACCTCAACATGTAAGAAAGACTTCACAAGCATCAAAATTCAACCAATCTAGAGTCACTCACAGGCTGTATCCACGGCTCCTGCGGTTGAAAAATTTCGGCATCAGGAATACAGACTGAGATAAGCACTCGCCTTGGACTCGCCGGACGGCTCGGTACGCACGTGGAGCGAAAGGAAATCCTGGTTTTGTGACTTGAAAAAAATCAAACATCATTCTGGAAACACGCAGGGACACGTCAAATCGTGTCATATGTTGCAGGAAATGTCGCGTGGGGTGGGGGGTTCGCAGAAAGCCCAAAAATCAAATTTTGAAGTAATGGCTTTACCCCTGCTGGGGAGACGCCGGGAACAATGAGGTACTGTGGATATCTGGTGGATGTCATCAAAAATTTGCAGTTGAAACTGTGAATCTACTGACCTAAAGAGGCCGGTGGCGGGAACACAATGTATATAATAATCGATGTCGTGCGGAAACGATAAATGGTGAGATGGACCATGCGGTGCCTGCTGGCAACTATTTTTCTACGGAAAAAGCTGGAATTCAACATCAAGCACCATCAAAAATTGCGGCAATGAGGAATGACCTACTGTGAGATTTAATTTGGAATGGAGCGCGCCAACTGGCGGCCATTTTCTAAAGAGGAAAAAACCATAGAATGTCAATATAAATCGGAGCTTACCGGAGCTTTTGTCTCCTCATTTTTCGAGATCTGCATAGGCGGTAATTCAACTCATGCCTGCGCCTGCGTTGTACTTCTTCGCCATTTACTGTAATTCTTGCATTTATTTAATTGTTCCTGTTACGTGCCTTAACCTTCGTTTACTTTTCACAATGTCCATCAACAAGGAAATACAAAGCAGAAGGCGTAGCTGCATCGTGGCCACGGAAATATCCGAAAACTCGACGAAAGGGGCAAGTGGCCGGATTTATGCAAACGACATTGACAGTTCAGGCGTCACTTCAATGACCGGAGAAACTCTCACGGAAAGTGACAGTTGATTGTCCGCCATGTATGCGCACCACGCGTTCTTCTTCGATGGTGGGGAGGAGCACCAGTTCGCCCTCGGGAAGCGCTTCATGATTCCGTCTCCGATGGTAGGAGTCGCAGCAGACCTTACTGACGTCGTACGACTTTGCGCCGAGCAGCCCGCCCAGCGTGTGCGGCATCGCCCGCCCACCTCAGACTCCCGGGCTCATCATTGCTGGCGGACACGGGCGTATGTGTCGTGTCCCGCTGATTACGGCGGGGAAGCGCAGGTTCGGGATGAGGAGAGGGAGATTTAATGGTTCGTCTCCTTCCTCTGTTCTGTGGATGTTCTGCGCCGTTCATACATCTTCTGTCGTAGGGCCTCTCAGTGCACGGTTTTCCTGGTCTTTCCGATGGAGTGCAGTACCGGGTAGGTCTCCAATCTCCTTCCCTACCACTGGATCGCTGACGTTTGCGTACTGTGCGCAGAGCCCCATCCGCTCGTTATCCGCGAAAATTCAGGAAAATAAAAGCTGATCTGCGTGTCGGGCTGAGATGCCGATCAACAGGGATGTGAGCGTTAGCAATCTAGACACTAAATCCAATGTATAATACCCCCTGTAATAGAAACAGTCTTTCCAGACCGGGGATCGGGATTCGGGGACAGGTGTTATGAGGTGTTGACGAGCCCACTCTGTGGGCGGCGGTGAGCAGGAATGACTTGTGCTGACAGTTGAGATCCACGCGGGTGGCGGCGAACGAAATGTTGAAAACATCTTACCTTTTTGTCAAGTACGAATATGCAGGGTTTGAGGAAGAGTGCGGATTGTGCAAGCAAGCGCTCGCAAATGGACAGGATGCTCGACGTTGTGCAGGAATTTACCATCAAATTCAACGAGTTGATCCGAGGGAATCGATCAAAAAGCCGCGGTTATTATACGCATGTTAGGAGGACTCAGGACGCCATGCCTCGGCATTCCACAGACTGAACGCCATTTCGGCTGATATTTATTGAACAAAATAAGCACAAAATCACACAGTAACTGAACAGAATACGCAGAAAATGACACAGCAACACGCACATCTACATTGAGTGCAGGTAAGACGCGCTGCAACGGCGCCGAAGAGTCGCTTACTTGCACCGCGCGGATTCCCTCAGGTGTTGGCAATAAGGCATGGGCTTCGAGCAGAACGGGACGTACCATCGCTTCGGTCACGACGTGTGGAGACTGTTGGAGACTCTTGCAGAAAGACCCGACCGTGTCAAGACGGAGCCAACAGCAAGCGGCAAGCGAGAATCGGTTCAGTTGATCATGGACGGCAGGCAACGAGACGGGGCGCATAATTCCAAGACCGAAAGGGAAAAAAACGAACGAGAGAACAAAAAATAGAATAAGAAAACGAACGCCAACTCTCGCCCATACTTCCCCACCCATAACAGTCCTTGTGACGAAGGAGCGGTGTCGCACGGAGGAGGTTTCAGATATGATATACCCGCGGGTACGCGAAACGAACGTAGAGTAAAAGATCGCTTGGGAGAGGAGCACGAGCGGGTGGCTAGGAGTACAAGAAACGGCGAGTTACGTAGTGCCGTGCGGGGAGATACAACGGGAGCGCGAAGTGCGCGAGGGCGCGGCTGCGGAGTATCACCGCATGCGCAGTAGTCCGATACGAGGTGTGCAGCGCCGGCTCATGCAAGGTCGGAGATGGATCGAAACGAAGGCCTGGAAGGTGCAGATGGTGGTGCGCACGACGGAAGCGTTGTGGCAGGACGCGAGAAGGGGTATTGGGGGCAAGTTCCGGGTCACGAGCACGTAGATCAGATGGAGGGCGATAGGCTCGGCCTCGGAGTAGAGCTACGCGAGTACGAGCACGCGTAATGGTCATTATAATGAATTGCGTGTGCGGGCGGCGGGGCGTCTGGGAATAAAGCGAGTAACGAGGGATTTGCGGACATTATTGGAGCGGAGGGCTAAACGTTCAAGTTGAAGCGCGGAGTCCAAGGTCATAGGGGGCGTCGGGCGTCGGGTGTCAGCAAGCGGGAGAAAAACATAGCACAAGCAGCATATCGTCCGTGATGTGAGTCAATCCCGGGTTGGAAGACCAGCCCTAGTGCGAGTGCGACGGTTCCGCGTGTGTTGACTAGGACAAGAAAAATGAGGGGGCTGGCACGAGAATTGGCAAGATATGGGTCCACTGTGGAGGCGAGGGCAGCAGCGGCGGCGGCTTAGACAAGACGGGCCTAGACTATTAGCTCGGCCACGCGTAGGCTGGAAGCGAGGTTAGTATGTTAGCGCAGCCATTAACCATTCATTCACACATCCCAGCATCCGACCACCCGCTTGACGAGAAGCTGAGGAGCCTGCACTTGCAGTAAGGGTTCCAGTGGGCAAAGTCTGCCTGAGGGATACCGCCAATCTCTCGTGGTTCGGTGTAGGCTCTCTAGCTCTTGCAGTTGGGGTATTCAAGTGAGCGCCAGCTGCCTAGGTTCTGCAAAAAGAGGCGAGCATGATGAAAGTCGGAAGCAAGGACTTCACTAGACCCGAATGTTTTCTGATGCGTCATGCATCACCACTTGCGCTTCCTTCTCTCCCGTCATCGGAAACAACTCGCAGATCTAATACTAGCGGCGCGCTCGCCCCTCGATCTAACCCTAGTGCTCTGCTGACTATTCCGTCTAACCTTCGTATCCATTGATATAGCGCGACAGCCTGGAACGCCACAAAACGCGGACTTCTAAATTTATCTCTTTCTGAGTCTCCGACATCGGTCCACTCCCCATACGCATCTGCCTCCCTGACCTGCCGCGTTCACGTCCCCGACGCCGACGAGCACGCCAAGGCCTTAGTGCTTATCGAGCGATGCAAAACACTGTCATCGGTTCTACTCACCCAGTGAATCTCGTTCCTGCGCAGGCCGGACCACTCCGCGTGTGCGTCCGCCGTGTTAGCCTCTGCCTGTGTTTTCACTTATCTCTCTCGCGTATCTGATTTTTGCTTTCCTCGGCTTTCATTCGCAATTCCTTTCGTAGGTGCCATTCTGCGCTCTCACCATCGCACCTGCCGCGCATGCGGTCGTCTTTCCTTGAGCCTTTCCTCCCACACCCTCCAGTGTTCACCCCGCTCAGCCGTCTTCCCCGGTCATCCTCGATGCATTCACTCACCCCATTATAACATACTCGTCGTTGCGAATTCCATTCTCAACCCCCCCCCGTTCTGACTTGAGAAATCTAAGCCCCGTCCTGTCCATTTCTGTCTATTACCTGCGTGTTCTCCTCCCATCCCATGCAGCGGCGACATCATCCCACGTTCCACTCGCCCAGTCAGCCTGTGCCCTGTACAAATTAAATCGTTTCGCCATTTTTCGTGAATCCGTTCCCATAATTCATTCCCCTTCCTTTGCCATCTCCTCCCTTCGCTGATCAAATCACTTCATCGTAATGGCGCTTCCCTCTTCTTTAGTATTAGCTCTGTCTCTTTCTATATCAATATTCACCCATCTCCCACCTAACGCACTGATCTTGTCAAACGACGGATACCTTATATCTCGGCGCATCCGACCCCCCTCCATCAGCCTTTTGACATTTTGATTGCGGCATTTCACGTGTTTTTTCGCGTTTCGGCGTTGTACAGCCAACTCAATCGGCGTTCTCCAGGGTGGTGTAGACAACAATTACGGCTCACAGTGAGCACAACGGTTAGAGTGGGGCGGACCCTTTGGGTGGTCCAAAACGGCAGTAATTATCGCCGGTTCTGATGTTATCGGCTGATCTTCGTTCGGCGTTGTGAGAATTCTGATGAAAATTGTGGGTGTTGCGCGTTGTCGCGTTTTCACGCATTTTCAGGCGTTTTTTTCGCGTTGTTTGGCGTTGTACAACGCCACAATCAAAATGTCAAAAGTCTGATGTCCTTGCGCAGAAACACCGGCCTCATCTATCTCGTCTACTATCACATTTCAATATGCGAATGCCATCCATAGGCTCGTGTCCAGCCGTTATAGTGCGGGAGTATTGACGAGCTAGCAAGTAATACTGCTGGAAGCACTTAGCCGTAAACTGATAGATGCGAGTTTCAAACTCCGACTATACCATATTGGGAAACATCTCCGGCAGAGAACCGTGCACATTTCAATTCTCCAAACCTTCTTGATTGCAGAGTCTTGGTGACAAGGCTTGTGCAGCATAAATGAGTTCCCCTGAATTTTCTGAAGAATTTTGTGAGAATGTAAGACGTCCCAACAAGCAAAACAATGCTTGAGGCAAGAAAACAGACAATCGTGCATTGGGGTGTCCATTCTGCACTTCCAGAGAGGCTATTAAGGATGAGTTAGTAATTTAATAGTCCCGTGAGGTAGATAGAGTGAACTGTTGGACCGTAATGCACAGAAGTATGAATAGGGGCTTTCCATGTATGGTATAATCGGAGTTTGAATTTCCCATCTGTCAAGCCACGGCTAAGTGCTTCCAGCCGTTATTGTACACAATCACTGCGTTCAAGGCCCCCCTAGCCTCAGTCTGTAAAGGTGTGTATAGGTCTGTAAATGAATGCCTAGGAGGCTAAACAGACTCTGTGTAGGTCTACTAGACTGACCTGATCACAATTGTGGCAAAGTGTGCGTAGTGCCTGACCAGTTGTGTATAGGTCACCTAAGCTGACCTTGTGTAGGCCAGTGCAGGTACCTAAACTCATCTCTACCCAACTACACTGGGGTCAGTCCCATGTTTATTCAACCAAAAATTAAAATTTCAAACACTTCTGACTGTATTCCGAGAAGGTGAGTCTAGGAAGCTAGGCAGACCTAGCCTGACATATACATACCTTGGCAGACCTACGCACATCTACACACAGCTACACAGAACTAGACAGAGCTACACAGAGATTGTGTAGGCCCCTAGACAGATGTGGTCTGCCCAGCTAAGCATAGGGACCTTGCCAGATGGTAAGTCTAGGGGGACCTTGAATGCAGTGAATACCTGCTTGCTCGTCATTGTGCTGCTACTATAACGGCTGGACACGAGACTATGCCATCCATCACTTCTCCTGTACTCTCCGTGTCGCACATGCGATCCTATAATCCCCTGCTCGCTTCCCCCCCCCACCAAACATCCCGTCCGCTGTCGTGCCTGCCTTCCACGACCCGCAATTGGGTGCGTCAGTGGGAGTAGGGATTTACATGGATGAGCCTTCCGAGATGCGGGATGGCTTATCCAGAAGTCCCGCGGCCAAGCACCGGGCCCGTGGCTCGATCGCTGGAGCGAAAATATTGGCAGCCAAGTGTTCTCCGATATGCTGCATCTTTCCTATTTATGGCCGGCACAGTTACGCACTCGGCACATCTTGGCGACGACGGAGAAAGCCGAACTTTCGTTGTCCACGCAGATCGATTTGACCAATTTTGGACCTTTAACCTGACAGTTATCCCCACAGATCGGCGTTATCGACGATCCCGAACAAATTCCAAAAAATGAATTAAGGTGACCCTATCCTACCAGATGGTGTTTCGACATTCTCTGGCGGTATCCCCTGACAATCTGATTGCGGTGTTGTACAACGCCAAACAATGCGAAAAACCTGTGAAAACGCTGAAAACGCCGCAACGTCGCAGCAGGTCGCAACCCAGCAACTTTTTATGGAACTGACAACGCCGGGGAAGATCACTTGATAATATCAAGCTAGCCAATAATCCCGCTGGGTTTAGACCTTTACAAGACCCTCTACCATTCGAACCTCCACGCCCTCTTTCGGCGACAATTCTTGTCCACACCACCTCGTAAGAGTTTGTCGTACAACGCGAAAACGGCTGATGTTCGGCAGTATCCGCCATCAATCAATGCTTAAAAATATACCAGCAGCGGATCAAATCAGAGCATAGCCACCCTTACTTCGCCACACGGGGATCTTATTTCGCCACACCGCGATGCATTTAACTTACCTGGTACCTTCCCACGCAGGGCGTTCTCATATATTCGTATTTTTCCTTTTGGTTAGACTCAGATACTTGTATTCTCCTCATAGTTATATTTAGGCACTCGTAATTTGTATATATTTACGTTGTACTCGAGTCCCCTCTCCTCAGACTTTCGCTACAATCCCGTGCGCGAAGACTCAGGTGAGAGAGTTTCTTACTTACAGCCCTTTTCTGACTCGTACCTGTTACTGTATATCAGACTTTCGCTACATTCCCTGTGCGCGAAGGCTTAGTTTATCTAGCTCTCGCGCACTTGGTTATCTCATTCTTACAGGACTTTCCTCAACCCCTTTCCTCGGACTCTTGAATCTTGAGGTTTAACGGTTGTGACAGGCTTCTAGCGGGATAATTTTACCTAAATCACAGTGATCTTATTCCGAAAATTCACTTTTTCCTGTCCCTCGAAGAGGCAAGGATCCGCAGACACGATCGTATCCGCACGACACACGGCTCCCTATTTTGAGACTCAACCGAAGCCCCCTTTTCATATTTTCAATTTTACATCCATGTTGTCGAGCAAGGATCTTCCCGAGCTGGTAAAGTACGCATGGTATCTCCAGCGATTTGAACATCGCTAAGCTCGGGTTTCTTCCAGGGATGTGACCCTTGGTGCCTCCATACCCGGAGTCGTATTGTCAGTTTTATTTTTAGCGGCCGTTGCGTATCTGCAATGGAACCCCGTATCGCGACCACACCTCGACCGCGTCAGTTTTCGCTTGCTCGTTTATGCTCTGATAGCGAAATAGCTTGATCAACGTTCATAAGTAATTGTTCCCGCTAAGAACTTATTTCACAGCGTCGTATTCGGTTCGCTTATGTTCCTAGACATGGAAGAAACAAGTCCTGGCTGCACTTTCGTCGCATTCCTATATGGGGTACGTGGCTCGTTTCATCGTCGCCCGAGGAAATCTGATCTCAACTCCAGACGGCACCCTTGTTCTCCGCATGGATATTTTGCTGTATTGCGCTCAATCTTCAGTGCATACTTCTTTCTCCTGTTTTCGTGTTCATATATTAATTGCGGTTAACTTAGACTCGTTCTGATCCTCGGTGTCAATGGGAACAAGATGGAGAAATATTATCTTTTGGGGGTAGCCATCCTTTGTGGAGCCTGCAACATACCACCATGGCTAGCGGGCAAATTCGGGTGAGTAAGGGTTCATTAAGACGTGATTATATTTAAATTTCCTGCAGTTGGGACGCCACGACCGGCAAATGTTGGCTCCGCGACCCTTCACCCGCGGTGCAACAACGCTGGATCATTGGAACACGGTCTGTTCCGACGATCTTGATGTCGGTCATCGATGTCTTTTCTTTTGTGAACATCCTGATTTTTATGCTGCTCCAAGTGGTGGGTGTTGCCAATCTTTGCAACTGGAGGTAAGCTTATCTCCTCGATCAGTCAAAGATCGAACGCCTACGAGCCGACACCTCTGGATCCGTTACTCCTGCCCCGACTCTGCCCAAACATCCAATCCTGCAGTTCCGCCCGATTATCATGCGCATCGGTAGGCTGCAGTACTTTTCACAATCATCCATTCCTTCTCAATGTAATTTCATCTAGCGCTATACCCTCTTTTTTCCTGCTTTCTAAGCATCACCGTGTGTATCCTTAGTTTGTACACCGGCATGCACCAAAACCCGACTGATTTCGTGAGTCGCTTTAAGCTGATCGCTCATTTTCATGTCCTGACCTATTTTCATAGCATATGAACCTACGGATACTTAGTACGCCTACCCGATTGTACACTCTTCAACGCTAATGTGTCCCCACACCGTAGATGCATGCGTCTATTCTATCCGCCCCCTTTTGTATGCCCTGCTCGCTGCCATCGATCCTGTAAGTTTTCCCACATATCTCGCGTCCAAACTCAGCTCCGTCTTAGTCTTTCCTCCGTGCAGTATGTTCACTGCGCGCGGAGCCATTATCGCAGACAGCAACAACAATTTCGTTCGGGTGGGCGTCGATGCAGCTGGCGGGACAATTCAGTGGAACAAGTAGCGCTGAGCAGAAAACATCATCCGCGAGAGATTGCGAACGCCAGCCTAGGTCAGAAGAGGAACTTCAATCGGAGAAGATTGCACATCAAATTTAGGGTTTTTCCTTGGGACAGTAAAAACAACTGTAAAGTAGATCTACCTCTACGTAATACTAATTTTTGTAGTAGCTCTACCCATACGTATTCGTAATTTTTACTAAAATGAAATGATCCTAGAAATTTATCAGGTGCCCACGAATCACGTCTTCTTATAATTCTCCATTCCATAACGCAGACCACAACTTCAAATTGCTTACCTTGTCATTTTCCTTGCCATTGGTTTGTCATCCTATCCTCGACTGGCCGAGGTCGCTCCATGCTTAGGAAGTACGGTCAAGTACTACCGTGGGTACCCCTTCCACTCGACGCCACAAGCGCATTTGCGCCCAAACACAAGAGGAAACAAAAATTAAAGAAAACAATGCTGAGGTCCCCCGAAAACAACCGAAACCCCTCCCTCCACCTCTTCCATTTTTGTGGCGACCAAGTTATCTCGGATGAAGCAGGTTTCATCCGTGATGTATCCATTTCGCGTGAAGTGTGTCAGCCCGTAACAGGTGGGAGGGTGTGAAGGTGCGGAGCGAGTGTCTGAATCTCGGACACCACTAATATTTTGACTAGGTCATGCTTTTCAATTTCACCAGCTCCGGTCACAACGGATATTGTGGATACCTCTTGGAAATGGTTGCCGATTTATAACTTGAATCTAGCCCCCTCTTCGCAATGCACAATCGACACAACGATTTGCAACCCATCGGTCAAAGCACGTGGTTTTTCAAGCCTGCGATAATATTCCAAGAGCGCATAGGAACCGCTAACGAACGAACGGCCCTTCATTTCTGTCACTGACACCGGAGTCTATGCCGTTATCTCATCCACTTCACCATGGAAAGCAGCAGACAGATACGGAATACAGATGGGGCTTGTCCGCGCTTACCGTTATCCGTGATTAGGTTCGCTCGATTTACCAGCGTCCGTTTGTCTCGTATCAATCCTGCGACATTCAAGGCCAACACAGCGACCCCAGTGCACAACCCGGCAAAAAAAAAACAAGACCTCACCGAAAGCCTGACGTCCAGTAGAGAACTACGAGCATATCCTCGCTAAACCTCTGGAACGCCTCGTCGCTGATTGTCTCATTTTTGGGGCCGAGTCTGGGCTTCTCGATGATGCGCAGTACGGTGGTAGGCCCGGACACAACAGGGTTAGGCTGTGGTTATACGTGCTCCAAGCCGATAACGTTCATCAGTCGGGACAAGCTCACCATTGTTGCGCCGGCCACAGAAGACTTCGCTATTGTCGGGAAGACCCCGCATACGTCAGCCGTATTAAATATTGAGCAAATCCTCGCTCAAATGGACCTGTCTGACGCCGCTCCGAACCTGAAGCCGATGGAACCCGGCGTTGACTTTAGTGTTGGCGAGCCTGGTGTTTCGCTACAGGTTCTATCCAATGACGAGACAGCCACTGCATTTGACGGCTTCTGGAGCCATGTGGCGAGCCTTAGCCGAGATCGGTCGAGACGTCTCGGCAAGGTCTGCTGGCCCTGCCGAGACGTCTCGACCGATCTCGGCTAAGGCTCGCCAAATCTGGACACATGTGGCTCCAGAAGCCGTCAAAATGCAGTGAGCTGTCCATTGCAAGGGTGTTGGGTTCACGATGCACGCCACGATCACGCATCCTGAGATCGCTTTTGACGTCTCGAGCTTTCCCAATTTATGCAAGAGCCCTGCTCTACGCATTGAAGCTCTCGCTCGTGTATTCAAGCATCTCTCTGGCGTGCATCATCACCAACTCGTCCTCGGGGAGCAAACCTCTTGCTTGCCCGATATTCGGAAGTTAACTGGACTTCTGATCTCGACCGTCGCTCGATATCCGATTACGCCTTTTATCTCTGGAGCAGTCTTGTCGATTAGAGTTCCAAGAAACAGCCATTGGTCACACTTTCGTCCACAGGATCAGAGTACGTCGCACTCACTCACGCTTCCAAAAATCTGCTCTGGCTTCGGAAACTTCTCGCCGAACTTTCCCTGCCAACCGACAACTCTCTTCTATGACAATCGATCTGCTATCGTGTCGACCAGCGGCGGAGCTTTCCATGCACGTACCAAGCATATCACAACCGTTTCCATTTTATCCGCCAGTTCATCCGCCAGACCGTGAATGACGGCCACGCAATCATTGTCTACTGTTCCACCAATGACATGATTGCCCACGTCTTCACGAAGTCGCTTGCCCGCCCGAAATTCACCCGTTTTCGCGATCTTCTTGGTGTCGAAGGTCCCGCTTCGGTGTGAGGGGGAGTGTTGAGATTCACACTACCAGCTGTACATCATCTTATCATATGTTATCTTTTTCCGTTGCTCTTGTTTATTCTCAACTTGCATCAGTCGGCTTAGCGAACAAAGGCGCCTCAGTTCTCGTCACGAACTAGGCGTAAGTCACTCCTTTATATACCACGTAGACTTTACTGACAAGTGATTCGTACATTCGTGCTAGGTACATATTAATATAATAGAGTTCTGTCCACGAACTGAGGCTACATTCGTTCTAGTTCGATCCCGCTTACCTCCTGTGCGCCGAATCTTAACAGACTTTTGTGTCCGTAGCACTGTGCGCTTGGATTCAAGGGTTGGGTGACACTGGCATCATTACTTACCTTCAATTGGTGCCGGCACCGTTGCCAAATTGAAACTCCGATTTCTTCCTGCTTCCATGTAGATACTCCCACAGATTCGTCTCGGACTGTGCTATGTTGAGCTGCTCCCTTGCTTCCCTCTGCACAACATGCTCTTTTCCCCGAAATAAGTGCCTCTGTCACTCAAAAATTGCAGGCTTGCGTCAACTGGCTTGGGCTTGAGAAATAACTCCAGCCAAGATTATGAAGTCGCTTGCGCATATTTCGCGTGTTTACTGCGGTAAGCAATCAATCTTCGGAGGCTTGCGATTTCTTTGCTATACTTTGGTCACTGATGCATAGGTCGCCATTCACCACTGGAGACAACCTGGGCGAAGAGTGTCAATTTAACCCAGATTTTCGGGCTGGGATTACCCCAGAACCACACCAAAATAGATTTTAAAGGGCAGAATAGAACTAAATTTTAAAACTCACGAATCATGAAATTTACACCGCAGAAATAATGTCAAGTCAACCCGGCCATTGTACTCAGGTAACATACCTAGCTGGAATATGTTTAAGAGACCACCGAAGGGTTGCCTACATGCCTCAGATGTTGCTGGGTCTTGAGCATGAGTCGGGCATGAGCTCGAGCAGAACGGCTTGTGTCATGTACCGACGGGGAGCAGACGGGCTTGCATTGGGCTTGCTATGGATGTGTCAACTTGAACGAGAACTCCCCAAAAATCCCAGATTAAGTTCATCATTGACTGATATACATTATGGGAGCCAGAATAATATATTAGTCCACAAATTCAACAAGCCGAGGATGACTGAATTGTGGCTTGCGGCTTGCTCATTTTTAGCAACGCCGGGGAGCTCAACACATTTGGGGGAAGTACCAGTTAATTGTAAAGACTTACAAACTCAATAAAACTTGGTACGCTGTACTGAGGATGGTGTCAGTGTTCGACTTTTTTTTGGGCGTCGGAGGCACTTGCCATCAATCATTTCGACTACGGCACCGCATGTTAGGCGTGTCAAACCAGGGTGAGGGAGGACGGAAATGGAGATATCTACTACAGTGGGAATGTATAGTGTAGCCGAAGATATGCCCAAGCCCAAGCCGCACAAGCCCGCCCCACCAAATTCAGACTCCGCTAAGGGGGCCAAGCCATTTAGCCAAGCCGGTCGGACAAGTCTGGTTCGCATCCGAAGACGTGCCCTTGCTTGACCCAGTGTTTCAAACCGCATATCCACCCAATCACCCCTCAGATATGGAAGTACGAGTCAATTTCCTTGTTCAAGCATGCGATTTTAACGGAGCGGGAGGACGCGATAAGAGTAAGAAAATTATAAAGTAAGATCACAATACGCGACACTACGATCAGACATGGATAGTTTTAATTTGCACAAATTTTGTATTTCCAGCTGCGCAATCGTAGGTTCAAATGGGCGACATTCTCCGAAATCCTGCGAACGCATGACTTACACGTTATACCCAAGAAATAAATAACTAACGTCCATACCAAAGGTCCGAGAAAATCACGGACCGAACAGGTCATGTTTCTTCTTGGACGAGTATGAGGCAGAACCGTTCACTGTCATCTTTATTTCGACAGCGGGGCTATCATCAGGAAGGCCATAGCCAGGCTAGAATTATTACCGCATCAGCGTCGCCGTGATGGAGGTTGAACGAGAGAAATATCTCACGTTGGTTTTGAATGAGCCGCTGGAAAACTCCTGCGGGTGTCAATATGAACCTTGCGAGGCAAGATCAGTGACGGATCTATTCAGAACCTGAAAATTCAAGTACCGCAGCGCTCCGGTGGACATCTGGAGCACGCATTGCGTCAGCCTCAGCCTCATCAAAGCGCGAACCAGAAACCCACGAATGCCACCATAGCCGTCACCGCCTTCGCTCCGCTCATGATTTCTGC